>FXXK01000498.1:190603-278103 GCA_900184695.1 Betula pendula | reverse complement strand
TTTTTAAAAACACAGTTCCCAAATAATTCAGTTTTGAAAACGCAAAATTTTAAAGGTTAAATTGCGATTTTAAACACCAAACTACGATTTTGCCAAACACTTAACTGCGTTTTAAAAAATCACATTTTAAAATTGCACTGTTAAAAATCGCAATCCCAAACAGGCTCTTAAACGAGTATCATATATTTCTTTACGGAAAATACTTGGGGTACTATTGTTAAAAAAATAAAAATAAAATCTTTATTTTTTCACTTTAGCCCCCTTAAAAAAAAAAATCAACTCAATCCGACTCTCTTCAAGTTAAATTCCTAATTTCGTCCTTGAATTCTGATGTCAAGGGAGAGAACAAAGCAAACACTAATCATGTCAAAGTCTAACCCAAGGTTTGGGTGCTTGTTGTAGCTGTAATCTTACTATAAACTATAAAGCCATCTCAGAAGAGTTCGGTTTCGGGCTTTCAACCAAGGCCCAGGCCAGACTAAAAAAAAAAAAACCCCAACTCAAACTTAGCTGAAGTTGGTTGGCCTCGATTATAGACAGGGCTAACTCGATCGTGCAAATTGCACCTTTCAGACCACCCGAGACCCTGCTAAAATCTACATATTATGTACATGGATTCCTCCACAAATGCATAAAAGAGATTTGAAAACATTAGATCTACTCACAAAATATATATATAAAGCCAAAGTTCAAAGTGGCATGTCAGTGGTGACAGTAAAACTATTTCCGATGCTTAAGTTAATAAATATGACTTTGACAAGAATGGATCATAAAAAAGGGAAAATGAGGATCCAAGTCAAAAACTGACCTGCAAGTCCTTTTTGGGCCTCAGAAACCACCAAACCTTTTAAACTTGATTTCAACTAACTCTTTTATGTTTTAAAATACTCAATCTCTTAACTAGCGTTAAAACCGTAATATTTCAATTTTATATGGACAATTCTAAGCTGACATTTTCGACCACGTAACGGCCACGGCACCAGCAAACTAGTCTTTTCCATCTACGGATATACCGTTTCATTTTTGGACCTCTCTATGCCAATGGGCAATGAACTCCCTCAAAAGTCTCCATTGAAAAAGTGTAATATGGGTTTAAAGTTCAAAGCCACCATCAGATAATTAGCTCTCGAAAGAGGAAAAAGAAAATCAAAAGAATAAGATAAAAAGATAAAGACGTAAATGCGTATGCTCTGTTTTCTCAAAGCTATATATCTAATTAATTATCTCATGGCCTCATATCAAGAAAGAGTACACTGCATCTCCTTTCAATGGCTTCGAAAATCCTTGCATTTTTATCTTCCACCCTCCTTTTCCTTCTCCAACTCCACTTCTCCGCCGGACAAACCGCCGTGAAAGCAGCATACTGGTATTCCGGCAATGGATTCCCGGTGTCCAGCATAGACTCCACCCTTTTCACCCATCTGTTCTGTGCCTTTGCCGATCTCGATCCCAGCACCAACCAAGTCACAATTTCTTCCTCAAACTCGGCCCAGTTCTCAACCTTCACCCAAACCGTGCAACAAAAGAACCTTTCAGTTAAAACCCTTTTGTCCATCGGCGGCGGAGGAGACTCTATAGCTTCGACCTTTGCTTCAATGGCTACCCAAGCCAGTACCCGTAAATCGTTCATAGATTCGTCCATAAAGCTAGCAAGGTCTAACAACTTCCATGGCCTTGACCTCGACTGGGAGTACCCAGGCACGGAGGAGAATATGACCAACTTTGGTTCACTCCTCACTGAATGGCGAGCAGCCGTGGCTGCCGAGTCCAAGAGCAGCGGCAAGGCACCGTTGCTTCTATCCGCCGCAGTCTTTTACTCCTCAGACTATTACTCGTTGATTTATCCCATTCAGGCAATATCAAACACCTTGGACTGGCTCAACGTAATGGCCTATGACTTCTACACCGCTGATGCGAATAACTCACCAGATAAGACTGGACCGCCGGCTGCATTGTACAATCCAACAAGCAAAGTTAGCGGCGATACCGGCATCAGTGCTTGGATTCAGGCAGGTGTGGCGGCCAAGAAATTAGTCCTCGGACTTCCATTTTATGGCCATGGATGGCGTCTGGTAAATGCTAATAACCATGGAATATTTTCTCCGGCTAATGGAGCTGCCTCAGATGGGTTAAGTTATAGCGGAATCAAGGATTTCATAACGGATAATAGCGGCACGGCAGTGTTCAATTCGACGATTGTTACAGACTATTGCTATGCCGGGACGACGTGGATTGGTTATGATGATACGCAGAGTATTTCTACTAAGGTTACATATGCTAAGGGAAAGGGATTGCTGGGTTACTTTGCGTGGCATGTGGGCGCCGACAAAAATTTTGCTCTTTCTCAAACAGGTTCGTATGAATTCAATCTTTTATATCAATTCCAATCCACATGCATTTAAAAATTTGCTAAGCCCAAAGCAAACTATAAAAATCTCTCTGATTTTCAGTTGTCTGACAGGGGAGCCTTTTTCTTTTTTTGAGTAAGATAACCACAACATTATAAGATAAAAAAAAAAAAAAAAAAACTGCAGTAGGAGAGGATCCAAGTTAATGTTGATGCCAAGTTAATGTTGGGTCCATCGCTAGCATGCCATTGTTTGAACTTTCTGTTGTCTGCATGTGCTCTGTTTTCTGGGAAGTGCATGTGGGAATTTTGGATAAGTATGGACAGCAATTATTTGTTCGAATTGTTAATCATTGAAGAGCAAGAAATTTTATATGGGACCAAATTTTTTGGATAGATAGTCAGGCAATCTAAAATTTATTTGAACATGTGAGTCTCATATGAATTCTCTCACATTATTTGTCCAAATTACTAGTAACTTGGATTCTTCATTACTTCAACTTCTAATGGGCAATTCTTATTGTTGTGGCAGCTTCGCGTGCATGGGGAGTGTAGAGATTGAATGAAGAAGCTTATATTATACACATAAATAAGGCTAATATATAATCAGATATGTTATCTGCAATGAATTTGGCTTGGATGCTATTACAGTACACAAGATGAATCCATCTACAATAAGGCCTGGTCGTATTATTATTACTATTTTTTTCTAATTAGTCGTATGAATTAAGGATGATGTTTCCTACTTCAATTCCAATGAGAGGGAGATTTTAGCGGTTGATGTTTAAGGGAGACTACAATTCATTTTAATTGTGGCCGATCAAATATCAATATTTTCTTTTGTGATGTTTCATATGACATCATTGTATTTTAGAGCATTCACATTCGGCTAGCCAATCGGAATAAAAATTTGAGCGAAAATGTAATTGTATGGAGCAAATTTGCTGCCACTATCTCCTATAGACTCTTCTATGATTTCTCCACCATTCTTCTCTTGGGTTTGTTCCTCAATCAGCTACAGATCTACGTTTTGTGCACCCCAAATCAGTTTGAAGATATTATTGGTATAGAATTAAGGAAAAAAAAAAAAAAAACCAAGATTGGGTTAATCTCAAGAAAAAATATAATGAATTGACCGCTAATATTTTCAAGTAGTGATGAAGGTGATGAGTTACGTTTTTCTTTTCTTGTCTTTCATTTTACTTTTAATTCCCTTTCCTTGAGGTAATATGAAATTAATCAATTTAAAGTGAAATGGTGATCATGCACAACCCTGTTGTTATGGTCCTGTGGATTGTACCTAAATTAAGATTTGGCTTAGAAAAAACTTATTGAAAATCTCCTTATTTTTTAATTAGAAGTAAATTTTATGGTTAATTTTTGCATAAGAGGATCTCTAATAATATACTTGCTTATTCATCAAAAAACAAAAAAAAAAAGCTTTCCAAGAAAGTGGTGGAGAGGAACAGGTGGATTATTTTCTAAGGATCTTATCTGAGACGGTTGAAGAGAGGAGAGGTAACATTATTTGGCGGGTGTGTGGTCAACTTTTGTCTAACAAAGGACGAAGAAAAAGCTAGACATGTCAACGTTTTGAACCTACTACAAAATTGAAAACATGACTAATTTTACAAAAATATGTAACTTCCAAAACAAAGTTCAATGTATTAATTATCTAAATAAATTCCAAACACACAAATTTAGTTGAGAGTCTCAATTCATGTTCACATGTTGAGTTTGGGTCATGTTAAAGTATTGATATAAAACTATATATGTAACTTTAACCTGACTCATTTAATTAAACAAGTCAGACCTTTCAACCTTAACTAGCTAACCTCATGTTAGGCTCGTGTTAAATTTGAGGGTAATGTTAAAAATTGTTATCCCTTATGCCATGTATCGGGCGATACTCATGTTAAGGCATGGTTATAAAACTATATAGGTCAATCCTAACTCGACTCATTTAATTAAACGGGTCAGACTTCTCAACCTCAACTTGCTAATTTCATGTTGAGTTCATGTAAAATTTATAGGTCCTATCAAAAATTAACAGCCCTATATATTAGGTAATTCACCACACACACAATATACCAAACAAACATAGATTGAGATGGACATATATTTCTTCAAATTAGGTTGAAAGAATTTTTTCAACTCAATTTATAAATAAAAAAACAAGGATAAGAAAAGGATTCTTATGGTTGTTAATCCACAGGGGCCTTTCTATAACTTTTTATCTCTTTTTGAAAAATAGAAAAAAATAAATAAATCTCACTATTTTTCTGCATCGGCTTGAGTTGAGGTCCAATTAAATGGATTAGTTAAAATTGAAACAAATCCCAAAACAAAACACAATAAACATATTTCACAGTTCCAATGAGTTCAATGCCAACTAAATAGTAAATTAGGCAAGGCTGCTGATTGGGGAAAGTAGAACAAGAAGCATTCAAAGAAAGCTCCTCCATGTGGAATAAGGTGGCTAGGTTGCCACTCTTTTATTTTAATTACAAAAAAATCAGTTAGTTTATACTGACCGACTCCTCTCCATTTCAAAAGAAATGGAGAGGATCATTTTCCTGATTGGGGAAAGTAGAACAAGAAGCATTCAAAGAAAGCTTCTCCATGTGGAATAAGGTGGCTAGGTTGCCACTTTTTTATTTTAATTACAAAAAAACCGGTCTCCATTTTAAAAGAAGAAATGGAGAGGATCCTTTTCCTGATCGGGGAAAGTAGAACAAGAAGCATTCAAAGAAAGCTCCTCCATGTGGAATAAGGTGGCTAGGTTACCATTTTTGCTGAAAAATTGAATTGCCAATGCTATACGTCATTAGGACAATGGTCTATGACTCCATGGAGAATGACATTGACATCAGGAGTCGTATGGACGATGCCAGATCTCATACTTTAAGAAATCTAAGAAGATTCCAATCCTCACAATTGTCTTTTGGTGAGAAAAATAATAAAGGATCAATGAATGAGCTATCATTTGGTTAACGTGGGGGTTTGAATCGATTCTAATTGTTTTATTTTAATAAATATTGATTGAAATGTTAGTTCAGAATGGCGCGTAAATATTATTAGATATTTATCGGATAAAAATATAATTTTTAGTATTACTTGATTTTAAATATTTATATAGTTAAAATATTTATTTATTTATATTTACATATTTATAATCAAAATCTTTTTATTTAAATTATTTATATATAGCTTCCACGGATTTATATCTATATATGATATAGCGCATGAATGTTTCGTTTTTGTGACTCTTTTTTTTTTTCTAAGGCCATTTTTTGTTTTTTCGTTTATGTGACTTGAATTGTCAATAACCATTTTCTATTGCTCAATAAATTCATGAGGACTTAACTTACTTTATTTAGACGGTGTTGGGATTGTCTTAAATGTCAAAAGGGAGCTTTACAGCAATCTTTAGAGTAAATTTGGTTAGAAGATTTTTTTGTTTTCATTCATGATATTGTAAGTGCTAAAAATATTTTGTAAATTATTAATGATATCCTGAAAGATTATTTAAACAAAAAAAAAAAAGTCAGCGTACTACCAGCCAAGTATCAAGTACTATAAACAGCTGATTATAAAAAAAAGTACTATAAACAGCTGTTGCGGTTACAAAATTACTAATTAATCCAATTATGGTTTTCATTTGTTAATTTTTTTAGGGTATTTTTTATTTTTTGTTTGAAAAAGTATTATGTGGTATAAAAGTAAAAATAGTTTTGTTTATTTTGTTAATATCTTATATTTTGAATTATTTGTTAATGTTTTTATTTTAAAACATAAAACAATAGAGAGAATGGAAACACGTTAACAAATAAAGCTTCTTTTTTTTTTTGTTTTGGAAGTTTGAAACTAATCCTTATCATTCTATAAAACAGAGGTTACAAGCATTAGAAAAAAAAACTGAGAAACAAACCAACTTCTTTGGCTTTGGAAACAGACTACCAAGACCACAAAAAAACAGAGGACACCCCGAAACCACTTAGCACAAATATACTGCAAAAACCAGAAAGAGCAACAACTAAACAAGAAGATTTGCCGAAAGGTTCCAAGAATGACAAATAAGAAAATTCTCTCTATTTGATTTGAATTTTCCCCTCCCTAAAATCTTGGATCGAACTTCCCAAAAGATAGATTTCAAAATCTGCTCATCTGTTTTTGGTTGTCCATTATGTTTGATTTCGTTTCTAGCCCTCCACAAATTATAAATTGTGGAACACAAGACCTGTCTGCAAAAAGTAGCAGACAAAGTTTTGTGCTTCCAATGATTGCAACCCAAAGGCAGGATATCCTCCTAAAGGAGGGGAGGGTCATCAACATTGCATCGAGTCATTCCAGCTCTCCAAATGCGAGAACTAAAGCTGCATTCAAAGAAAAGGTGGTTTCGAGTCTCTAGTCCATTTATGCAAAACAAGCAATCAACAACACCTCTAAAACCCCATTTAGCTAGTCTTTCACCAGTGCTAAGGCTATCACGCATGACTAGCCATAAAATAAAAGCTTTTTTACGAATTGCATAAGCAAACCATACAAGGGACCACTCCACTACAGGATTTCTGCTTCGAAGGGTTTCCAATGTCTCAAAATTTTCACATAAGAGCCTTTCTTTGAAGCAGTCCAAGTAGGTTTATTAGAATCACTAAAAACAATCTCTGGAAGATGACTCTAAATATCCACCAGTGCATCAGACTTCGCAGGCCTCCAACACCAGCTACCATTGACTAGAACAGATGAGAGGCAAGCTTCCTTATTGCTTTGAGCATCATATACAACTCGAAAACCACACTTCCCGAAAAGAATCTCAAATGGGTGCCAATTATCCAACCACAAATGAATGCGCTGACCATCTCCTACCTCAAACTTAATAAAGTCCTTAGCAAGATGTCTAAGCTTAAATAATTTCATCCATGTCCAAGAACAATTTTGAGGGGTGCTAATATTCCAAAAGTTCCTCTCTTTTAACAAGTATTCGTGGACCCAAGCAACCCATAGAGAGCCTGATCTAGCAACAAGACTCCATACATGCCTCAGCATAGAGGATTTGTTCCAAGTCTCCAAACTCTTCAACCCCAAACTCCCCTATTTTTTTGGGAAACAAACCTTAGACTAGGCCACTTTTGCCTTGGCAGAACAATCATCATTTCCATTCCATAAAAAAACGATTAAACTTCTGCTCAATAGCTTTGAGAATTTTCTTTGGAATGATGAAAATCTCAGTCCAAAAAATCTGCAGACTATATAGAATGGAAGAAATAAGTTGCAGTCTCCCGGCATAGGACAAATGTTTAGAAAGCCAAGACTCAATGCGGCTAGTTATCTTGGTTAACAACACAAGACAATCAGTCGAGGATAGTGTAGTAGAAATGAGAGGAACTCCTAAATATCGAACTGGGAAGGAACTTTCTTTCATCTACAGCTCCTCCAACAAAAGACCCTTAATTCTATCTGAAATTCCAGAACAGAAAAAGGAGCTTTTTGAGGGGTTAGACTTTTGGTCAGAGAGTTCTTCAAATTTAAGCAAAACTTCCTTTATCACAGTGATAGAAGGAAGGTTGGCCTCAGAAAAAATGAGAAGGTCATTAGCAAAACAAAGGTGAGTAAGCTTCAATTGGGAACATTTGTGATGAAAATTGAAGCTAGAATTCCCAATAGTGCGATCAGCCATAATTTTGGAGAACACTTCCATAGCTAGAACAAATAGGTAAGGGGAGAGAGGATTCCCTTGCTTCAACCCGTTCTTCCCTTCAAAAAAACCAACTAGCGTACCATTGAGACAAAGAGAGAACCTAGGAGATGTAATACACTCATTGATCCAACCAATAAATCTCGCAGGGAACCCAAAACAGTGAAGGAGGAAATCCCAACTAATTGAATCGTATGCCTTCATAAGGTCTATTTTGAGAGTGCAGCGCGGCTTCCCCTAATTTTTATAATAATTCATGACAAGTTCTTAAGCTAAAAGAACATTCTCAGATATACTATGATTAGGAATGAAAGTTGATTGGCTTGATCCTACAAGATCACTTAGGATGGGAAGCATCCTATTAGAAATAATCTTGGTTATGCACTTATAAAGGACATTGTAGCATGCAATAGGCCTAAAATCCCCCATAACAACTGGATTAATCTTCTTTGGCACCAAATATAAGATAGTGGCATTTACCTCCTTAAGCAGCATTCTAGAATCAAAGAAACCCTTGATAGCAGTCACTACATCATTGCCAACTATGAACCAAGAAGATTTAAAGAAATTCGAAGTAAAGCCATCAGGCCCAGGAGCCTTATTGGCTTTCATATTGAAAATAGTTGATCTGATTTCCTCATCAGTAATCTCCTTGTCCAGTATAACCACCTTATCTGCTGAAAGAGGGGAAGAGATAAGTTGACTAACACGCGCAGCTTTACCTTCATGAAAAGAGAGTTGAGTAGTGCCTAAAAGCTGCTTGTAGTAGTTCACTGCAATGTTCTTTATCCTCTCAACATCCTCCACCTTATTACCGAGCTCATCCCAAAAATGCGTGATGGTATTACGAGCTTGGCACACTTTAAGAAGGCGATGAAAATACGCATTATTCAGGTCTCCCAACTGAAGCCACTGGTTTTTAGCTTTTTGTTTAAGAAAAGCCTCCTCAGCCTTTGTGATTGAGACATAACCATGGAGACATTCCTTCTCACACAACAAACAATCAGCATTGCCATAGGAAAGTAAAACATCCTTTAGGGCCATATCAAGACTATTACGAGCCTGCAAAATCCTTTGTTTTAAATTGCCAAAACAATTAATGTTTTGTCTTTTCAAAACAGCCTTGATAGCACGAAGCTTCCTACAAACCCGATACATAGGAACTCCAGTTACCGGCAAACTCCACCCTTCTCTGATCCATTCAAAATAGTCTTTGTGCTCAAGCCAAAAATTATAGAATTTGAAGGGTTTAGGGCCAATTCTGTGTGTCTGGTATTGGTCCAGCCAATACCAATTGCATTGTCGTTTAGGGCCAATTATGTGTGTCTAGAATATAAAAAATATTCTATTTTGAAGTGCATTTGAAAAAAAACAATGGCATAGGCATATGATTTAAAAAATGCAACACAATTTTAAAGGTCTATGTGCAATTTTATCAAACGTTTAACTACATTTTTAAAAATTGCATTTTTATTAATTGTGTTTTGAAATCGCCATTTGTCCAAATACAAGTCAAACTCATGTCTACAAAGTGGACACTAAAAGTTGACGTGGCTTTTAAACTCATTATTTGATTTGTGATAGATTATTATTGACTTTTAATCCAATGATAAATTTTAAAAGTCATATCAATTTTTTGTTGGACACAACATGGACATGTATAATTACTCAACGAGTAAACCAAACAAACAATAAATAAGGTAATTCAACACCTCTATGTAATCCCTAACCATATTTTTATGGGAAAACATTATTTAGTAGACTCTGCAACTGTCATACAAGTATACAATTAGGATGACGTGACAGTGAAAATTAGTAATTAATTAATTAATTTTTTTTACAAGTCTTTATTAATCTAAAAATTAATTTTTACTACCACATCATCTTAATTATATAACAATCAGATAAGAATATACAAAATAGATTTACTCTTGTTTGAACTATTCAAAAGCAGCCATTATCCTTGATCCAACTATGTTGGATATTTTAGCCAATAATAATTTTTTTTTAAAAAAATGTTGGATATTGGCATATATTTAAGCCGACAGAGCTAGAAGCTATCAAAAATTCCCCCTTTGAGAAAATCAAGGAGGGACGTCCTGTCATTGGTAACCTTACCGAACCATATGACCAGAAAAAACAAATTAAGGGTTAGATACTTTTTTTGTTTGGTTTAATGTGGTTTAATGACTTTATTTTTTGTCAAATTGGTTTCATTTTGTATTATTGATGGTACCTCAATTGTAGTTAAAGACATAAATAGTACCTCTACCCATATTTTGTTCAAAAAATTAACGAAAGTCTACGTGTCACTCTTAAAAACTAATACGTGGCTATCATTCATTTAAAAAAAAAAAAAACTTCAAATATTAAAAAAAAAAAACAAGGGGGTGGCTTGAACCCCTTGGCCAACAGGGGGTGGTTCAGTCACCCCATCTGGCCAGCATGAAGTGGTTCGGCCACCCCCTTTCGGCCATATCTGAAGTTGTACGTGTTTCAACATCGGTAACAGCCCTAACGCTTCATCATGTTTATCTTCTTCCGCTCTTTTCTTTCGCTCACACACTTATAACATATTTTTAATGTAAGAATCAAACCTTTTTACACTCACACGTACAATCAACACAACTTGATACTCAAAATGTTACAATGTATTGATAAAAACTAAATTAGAAATTCAGATTTTCTTTTCCAATTTTCTGGCGATTTTCTCGGCAATCAAAAGAGTGGAAAGAAACAGTGGGTAACGACCAAAAAAACCAAGATATAAACTAAAGAAATACAATTGAAATATAGTTCTTATAACAAATAACTAAACCCATGCAGACCTTAAACATGATATACGAAAAAGTAAAGGGAGGGGTTGCTAATCCCTACAAGAATTCGTGACATTCTTATAAATGGGCCATGCTACATTAAGCAAGATAATAAATTAAATACCTATACAAATTAACAGGCAAGATATATAAGTGGCATGTATCCGAAAGGTTTAGTTGCATCCATGTCCCCAGTTTTTGGCCCATTATATTAGTAGACAATATATTAAATTATTAATAGCTAGATTTGAGAAGGTGATGAAAAAATTTCAAAAAGCCTGCAGCCTTATTAGTACTGTTGTAATAATTACTTTTAAATGATTAGTCAATTTAAATATTTTTATAATTATTTATAAAGTTTAGTCTCATTTAATAAGGAACTAATATATATAAGACTTAACATTCATAAGTAGGAGTGTAAGATGAGTTCATAAACGAGACATACTTCTATAAACTTGGTTTAACTCAAATAAGTTCATATAAACTCGTATACCTTTATTTTTACAATTTTTTAGTATTACTTTTAATTTTGTAATAAGAACATCTTAACTAAAAAGAAAATTTATTTTTAATATGATAGATATAACTCGAATTACTGTTTTTTTGAGTTTAATTTTAGAAATTTATGTGTACATAGATATGTGGGTATGTATTTGTGTATGTAAATTATGAATTTATATACAAATTAAAAAATACACTCTAAAACAAACCCATGTATCCTTGTGTCATTTTTTGTTCGCATAATCTTTCATTGTGTAGAAAGCAGAAAAAAAGTGACTTTACCGAGTCCAAAAGGGAGAGCCAACCACATAATCTGAAAAAATATATTAATTAAGAAAAAATTATTCGATTCTTTTTTTTTTTTTTTGTCAACCTCTGTATAATAGATGTGTGGATTTATTATTGTATTTGTGAGATTTATATATGAGTCATACAAATTTAATAATAAATTAAAAATTTTTTTAAAAAAAGAAAGATGTATAAACACATTTCATTAATTAAAAAAAGTTCGCTCACACGTCACGATTCACATACCGACATCTTCTAAATAAACAATTCCAAATATCAAAATGCGGCATTTCATTAATAAAAATATAATAAATTGCAGTCATAGGTAAGACAAAACCATCGATGAGATCAAAGTTATTGATCAGAATGGTAATATCTATAATCATATTAGTTTGATTATTGAAACCAATTAAAACCTGACACTTAGCAACGCTCACTTAAGATGTCTTTGTTACGTACTAAGCTCGGCTTTGACGGCATGTTTGTGGTTGATTCTGTTGGTCGAAGCGGGGGGCTGGCCCTATTCTGGCAGGATGCAGTGCAACTTGAAGTGCAGAATTATTCGAACCGCCACATTAATGCAGTTATTACGGAACTGGGACACAGCTTTCAGTGGAAATTGACAGGCTTTTATGGACACCCGGAAACGGCTCATCGCAGGGAAGGATGGAGTTTACTTCGACATCTACAGAGTTTCTCTCCGCTGCCTTGGTTATGTATTGGGGATTTTAATGAGATCCTTAATCAGTCTGAAAAAGTTGGCGGTGCTCCAAGGCCACCTCGACAGATGGAAGACTTCAGAGCAGTGTTAGATGACTGTCAATTTAGTGACCTGGGATTTACTGGGTCTAAGTTCACTTGGTGCAACTACAGAGAAGACTCTTCTTTTACGAAGGAACGACTAGACCGTGCTGTGGCTAATCCGTCTTGGTGTGAGAAATTTCAAGCTGTGGACGTCTTTGTGCTGGCAACCCATAACTCTGATCACTGCCCACTTTTACTCTCTTATGGCCCTCCAGGGGCTGAGGATACGGCGAGAAGTGACCATTTTAAATTTGAGGCTAGCTGGATGGTCAATGAGGCATGCACGAAGGTTATTGAAGAGTCATGGGCAGCCAGTCATGGGTTAAGGGATCCCCTTGAGGTCCTTGTTGGCAAATTGGAGCATTGCAAGAGAGCATTATTGAAGTGGAGCAAAACCCGAGGCCGGAAAAAGAGAGTCGCATGGCTAAAGAAGCAAACAGGGAGGATTGCGGTGCTTCAAAGTCAGGTCACTCCGGATTCAGTGGAACAGCTAAAGTCTTATCAGGCGGCGATTGAGGATAGGTTGGAGAGAGAAGATCTGAAATGGAAGCAACGTGCCAAGGTTCACTGGCTTCAAAATGGGGACCGAAATACGAAATTCTTTCATATGTTTGCCAACCAACGAAAGAAGGCTAACCGGATCAGTGAGGTTCTCAATGCTGATGGGGTCAGCTGTCATAGCCCCCCAGAGATCAGCCGTGCTTTTCTAGATTATTACCACTCTTTGTTCACCTCGTCAGCCCCGATAGGGATGGACAAATGTCTTGCTGCGATGCCAGAGAACGTTACCACTGAGATGAATGAACAACTTACCTCACGGTTCACTAGTGAGGAAGTTTGCGCCGCCATATCACAGATGTCACCATACAAGTCTCCCGGACCGGATGGGTTTCCCCCTGCTTCTATCACAAGTATTGGCCTTTAATTGGCAAAGAGGTATGTCAGGCAGTTCTCTTTTGCTTACAGTCGGGTAGATCCCTTGATATTGTCAATGGTACCAATATTGTGCTTATCCCTAAGAAACAGCCATCCTCTCGGGTCACTGATTTTAGGCCCATCAGCTTGTGTAATGTGCTGTATAAGATAGTGTCCAAAGTCCTGGCTAACAGATTGAAGAAAATCCTTCCTCATCTTATCTCCCCAAATCAGAGTGCTTTTGTTGCAGGTAGGCATATTACTGATAATATCTTGGCTGCCTATGAGACACTTCACACGATGACTACTGCATTAAAGGGTAAGAAGGGTTTCATGGCTCTGAAATTGGATATGAGCAAGGCCTATGATCGGGTGGAATGGTGCTTCCTTGAAGGGGTTATGTGCAAAATGGGTTTTGATGGGCGTTGGATACGGTTGATTATGAACTGCATCTCCTCTGTTTCTTATTCAGTTTTGATCAATGGAGAGTCGTTTGGTAGTATCCTCCCTACTTGTGGTATCCGCCAAGGAGATCCCATATCCCCTTACTTATTCATTCTTTGTGCAGAGGCCCTGAGTGCTATGCTACAAGAGGCTGAGAGGAATCGTGCAGTTACGGGAGTTCCAATCGCCAGAGGTCGGGTTCGGCTCAACCATCTTTTCTTTGCCGATGATAGTCTCTTGTTTTGTCAAGCACAAGTTCCAGAATGGGCCCGACTACGAGCTGTCTTGGGAAGGTATGAGCAAGCCTCTGGGCAACGCTTGAACCTTGAGAAAACTTCCATTTTCTTTAGTGCTAACACTTTAGCATCGGATAGAAGCCAAATCTTACAAGCTTCGGGTGTACAAGCAACCAACTCTGTTGAGAAGTATTTGGGTTTACCTGCGCTAGTAGGCCGCTCCCGGCGTATGGCCTTCACTTCGTTGAAAGATCGCATCTGGGCCCGCATTAGCAACTGGAAGAATAAGTTTCTATCCCAGGCTGGAAAGGAAATCCTACTGAAAGCTGTGGCGCAAGCTATCCCCACATATACTATGAGCGTATTCTTGCTTCCCAAATCTCTACTTCATGAGATTAATGCTATGCTCCAAAGATATTGGTGGTGCCACCATGAACAAGAATGGTCTATTCACTAGCTTAAGTGGAAGAAAATGGGGGTTGCCAAGACTCAAGGAGGTATGGGTTTTCGGGATTTGGAAATCTTTAATAAAGCTCTGTTAGCAAAACAATGTTGGCGAATCCTCCAGAACCCAGACTCACTAGTGGCAACAATTTTCAAGGCAAAGTACTTTCCCCGGGGATCGATCCTTACAGCTCCATTGGGCAGACGGCCGTCCTATGTCTGGAGAAGCTTATGGGCTGCTCAAGACCTTCTCCGAGCTGGACTCAAGTGGAGGGTTGGAAATGGACTCCAAATACGTATCTGGAAAGACAGATGGCTCCCACATTCTCTTGCGCTTCCTACTTTACCGGCCCTGGGTGGACTATCACCCGACGCGACGGTCTCGGACCTTATTGATTGGCATGGGCACAGCTGGAAGGTTGGGTTGATTCGTGAAGTATTTGATCTGGGTACGGCTGAGGTTATAACTCAGATTCCTATTGGCTCGATCAACACTAATGATCGCCCAACCTGGGGGCATACAACCCATGGGGAGTTCACCGTCAAAAGTGCGTACCATCTTCAGAGAACTATCATTGCCTCCGGTGAAGGGGAAAGTTCAAACTCAGATCACTATAGGGACCTCTGGCGCCTCCTGTGGAAGTTGAAAATCCCGCATGCGGTGAAGGTATTTATGTGGCGTGCTTTTAATAATGCTCTGGCTACTAAAGCTAACCTCTTTCGGCGGAAAATCACTGAGGACCCCCTATGCCCTATGTGCACAGAGCAGACTGAGACTACGGGTCATATATTGTGGGGGTGCCCAGCGGCAAAGGCATTGTGGAGTATGTGTGGTAGCAAGATTCAGAAGCGGAGTTTTGAGCATGAGGACTTTCTGGCTATTTTCGTAGACCTAATGCGATTTTTGGATCAAGAGGATCTGGAGCGTGTGGCGGTTGTGACCCGAGCTTTGTGGTTTCGACGTAATGCCAGGGTGCACGGCCGACAGATTGGCCCACCGCACTGTGTCGTGGGTCAAGCACTAGAGAGTCTTGAGGCTTTCCAACAAGCTACATCCCGACAGCGACCCCAGGTAGTGGCCAACTTTCCCACGATACATCGCTGGTAAGCCCCTCCTGCGGGCTTTGTAAAAGTCAATTGGGATGCGGCAGTGGATGGGGCTCATCGTCGAATGGGCATGGGTGTTATAGTCAGGGATCCCAATGGGGAGGTGGTGGCAATGCTGTCTGCCCCTAGAAACTATATTACAGCCCCAGACATTGCAGAAGCTGTTGCAGCCCTCAAGGCAGTTACTTTCTGTCGGGAGCTCGGTTTTTCTAAAGTGATACTTGAAGGGGATGCTCTACACGTAGTCAACGCATTGAAAGCCTCCACCCGCAACTAGAGTCCATATGGCCACTTAATCGAGGAAGCTCAGAACCAACTGTCCGGTATGCACACATGGAGGGTTAATCATGTCCGGAGACATTTGAACGGTGCGGCCCACCAGCTGGCCAAAGCAGCTCTGACCCTCAATGACGAGCTGATCTATGGTGAGGAAGTGCCTCTATGTATTTATGATATTATCTCAATGGAGCGGTTGTAACTAAATGATTTTATACATCAATGAAATGCGCCCATTTCCTTTCAAAAAAAAAAAAAACTTATAGATCCCCACAATCATTATGAGGTAACCGACTAATTTCGCATAATTACAGTTTGGTATATGTCTTGACAATTATTTCTTTACTTCACTAATCCATTTAGCTGGACCTCTCTTCAACTGTCTCAGATAAGATTTTTAGAAAATAATACTCTTTTTTTTTTAATTTTTTTTTTTTTATGAATGATTAAAACTTTCATTACCAAAACTAAAATTCTATACAAAGCAAAACTTTAACAAAATACTACCCCTATACATTTAGATCTATACCCTTATTCAGTATGAAACTCATTTCCTATAAAATTAAAATAAAATCCTATCAATACTCCAGACATCACAAAAAATAATATTCTCGCATGCCTTCCTAAATTTGCCTTTTGACATAAAACTCTCCACCACTTTCATGGAAAGCTTTTTCTTTCTTCAGAATCGAAGTATAGCTTTGCTCCATGATGTCCAAAACTACCGTCACTGTTCTTTTCCATATCTTTCTTTCTTTACACTTGAAGCCTTCAACTGCACAAACTTGGATCAAAGCAGGTTACTGGTTCTCCGGCAGCGAGTTCCCCATTTCAGACATAAACTCAACCCTTTTTAGTCACCTTATATGCGCTTTTGCTGATATAAACTCTTCGTCCTACGAGCTCAATATCTCATCCTCCGATGAGCCATACTTCTCCACCTTCACGAACACTGTTAAACAAAAGAACCCATCAATCACCACCCTCCTTTCTATTGGGGGTGGAAGCGCAGACTATGCAGTCCTTTCATTGATGGTCAGCAAGGCTTTCTATAGAAAATCTTTCATCGACTCTTCAATGAAAATAGCAAGGCTTTATGGCTTCCAAGGCCTAGACCTTAGTTGGGTTTCAGCAAACACAAGCTCCGACATGACCAATATGGGGTTACTCTTTGAGGAGTGGCGAGCCGCAGCGAATTCGGAGGCAAAAAACTCTAGCCAGACGGAATTGATCTTGACTGCTGCTGTTCAGTACTCACTGGATCTGGATAGCGCTTCTTTCCCGGTGGACTCCATAAGGGATAACTTGGATTGGGTTCATGTCCTGGCTTATGACTACTATATGCCTCAGCAGTCAAACGTTACAGGTGCTTCTGCAGCCTTATATGACCCATCAAGCGACGCTAGCACGAATTATGGCATTGGTGAATGGATTGGTGGGGGCTTGTCTGCTGGAAAGTTGGTCTTGAGCTTGCCTTTCTATGGCTATGCGTGGAGGTTGAAGAATCCCAACGACAATGCGATTGGTGCACCGGCCATTGGTCCATTCCCTGAAGATACTGATGGATCCATGAGCTATAAGGAAATCAAGGCTTACATTCAGAGCAATGGGGCTGATGTAATATACAATGCTACATATGTTGTGAAATCCTGCACAGTTGGATCGGTCTGGATCGGCTTTGATGATGTTGAGGTGATCAAAACTAAAGTTTCTTATGCCAAGCAGAAGAAACTACTTGGTTACGTTGTGTGGCAAGTCCCTTATGATGACAATTGAGAGCTTTCTCTAGCAGGTAATTAAGAGATGCAGCAGTCTTGATAATCTATTTGATGTTTTCTCCACAATATCCACATAATACTTTTAGAATGTTTATCTAATTGCCCACGTATTTAAAGAATTCAAATTGTCAATAGGAATTGAATGATCATCTTAGCCAAAAAAAAAACCAAAAAAAACAAAAATTAAGAAATAATCAGATTTCGATCAAATAAGGTACTTTATCACAATAGCGGACCGGGATCACTACAATTGGGGATCCCTGATATTACCTTGCTCCCTCATCTTTGGGCAGGGGTCTATGAGAGGGGGGCAGGGGGCCCCCTCGGGCTTGGGAGCCCTGCTCGGACACGGCCCCCCTACAATTTCCCCTGCCTCTCCTATGTGGGAAGGGGATCATAGGGGATCCCTATTCCTACATGAGCTTATTGTCTTTTGTTTTATGTTTCTCCTGAATTGGCTGGCCTTAGGAAACTGACTTTCATGGAGTTATCAGTTATGGGGTTGGCTTAGAAAGAGATAAGACATGACAAATAGGACATTGATATTTACACAAAATTTTCTGGCATTGCTTTAATAAATTAAACTAATGAACATCCAATTATTTTCAGCAATCTAAAGTATTAGAAGTCAGACAGTGACATTGTTTTAAGATCTTTTCTGACATATTCGTCTCTCATAAATTTGATCATGAGGTGCATTATCAGCTCAGGAGGAAGGAAATAATGGACAATCCAAGGGGCGAGTATTAGTGATCGTTTTGACTACAACTGCTATCGTTGTTCTCCTACTGGGCTTTGCAATCTGTTGCTTGCGGAGGAGAATGCTCAAATTAAAAGGTAAAAGTTTCTACTACATGTACTCACCATCTATAATTGGAAGTTAGGATTATTAATTACTATGAACCACCATGATTGAGGAACTGACTTTGGGCATATTCTTTTCTTTTTCTTTTAAAATAGGAACGGTTGTTACATCTAAAGAATCACAGTCCAAAATTAATCGTATAGCAGTGGCAGGAGATTTTAATGGCAATGTTCCTAATCTTCAAGTCTTTATTTTAGCTGACATTGAGGCAGCTACAGATGGATTCTCAATTGAAAATAAACTTGGACAAGGAGGTTACGGTCCCGATTCAAGGTAAACTTTTAGTAGAGTACATATACTTCGGCATTGCCCCATCATCATAACAAGTGCTTCAAGTTTTAGACTAAATAAATTGAGGGAAACATAACTCTATCAATAAACCACTCCCAGCAGCAGGAGTAGAAAATGTCTTTCAGTATCTTAATGATGGAAAGATGCCAATTAATCATGGGTGTCTGTTTATTTATCAGGGTGTATTACCAAATAAACAAGAAATAGCAGTGAAAAAGCTTTCAAAAACATCTACGCAAGGGTTTGAGGAGTTTAAGAATGAGGTTGTACTTACTGCAAAACTGCAACATGTAAATCTTGTGCGACTTTTGGGATTTTGCATTGAGAGGGATGAACAAATGCTGATCTACGAGTACATGTCAAACAAAAGCTTGGACGTCTACCTATTTGGTCTGATATCTTTCCTGTAATTCAATTACAGTGAATGAGAGAATGTTAAATGTAATAACATATGAGCTCTTGCATCTTTTGCAAAGAAGGTTGCAAGCCAATAATTCCTGATGTTGACACTTGTGCCAAACACTCTTTAAGTTTAAACAAAGCCAAGGTCATCTCATTTCAATCTTATAGGGATACTGGAACAGGCGTCTTTTTAAATTTTTGGACATTTTTTTGCATCTTATTCCTTTATTAGCCCCATGATAATTGAATGACTGACTTTTCATGATCTAATTTAACAGACCCTATGAGACAGTATCTATTGGATTGGAGAAAAAACGCATTGACATCATTGAAGGGGTTACTCAGGGGCTTCTATATCTCCAAGAGTACTCGAGAATGACAATTATTCACCGAGACTTGAAAGCTAGCAACATTTTATTAGATGACGAGATGAAACCCAAGATCTCAGACTTTGGTATGGCTAGAATTTTCAGTAAAGATGATCATGAAGCAAACACAGGTCGGATTGTTGGAACATAGTAAGTACTTTGCCTAAAAAGCTTTATAACCTAAGCTTTCTAGCTTGTTAGTTAGGTGATTAATTTTGATGTAAAAAAAATCCAATGCAGCGGTTATGTTCCTCCTGAGTATGTTAGACAAGGAGTGTACTCCACCAAATCTGATGTTTATAGCTTTGGAGTTCTACTTCTACAAATCATTAGTGGCAAGAGGACTACTTGTTATTATGGTTTGGATGAGAGCCTAAACATCATGGAATATGTAAGTAACTTTGGTAAACATTGCTAAGACAACCGTGGATCAAAATCTTACACTTCTTTTCTTTTGCTGAGTACCTATGCACATTTCTATTTTACAAGTATTTGATGCTTAATATTCTATAATTTCAGGCATATGAGTTGTGGAAAGAAGGCAAAGGCATGGAATTTATGGATTCTTCCCTGGATGATACACTTTCATCGTGCAAATTAACTAGATGCATGCAGATTGCTCTTTTATATATGCGTCCAAGAAAACGCAAACGATAAGCCATCTATGTTGGAAGTTTCTTCAATGCTAAAAAATGAAACTGCAACTCTAACAACTCTAAAAGAGCCAGCTTTTTCAAGGAAAACAAAAGAAGAGGATAATCAATCCGCTCTGCAGCCAGAAGTTTGTTCTGTTAATGATGTAACAATCTCCGGACTGGTAGCACGATGAGCGTTGAGCCCTTGTAAAACATATATAGACTATAGTGTAATCTAAAAAATCCTTTTCTGCCCCTTTTTTTTTCCTTAGATATAGTGTAGTAGTGCCAATCAGTTTAATTTCCTACATTTAAGGAGATTGTAGTGGTGTATGTGAACTTCGGCAACGTAATTGTCATGACACTGCGGCAGCTAATTGAGTTTGGTTGGGGACTTGCAAATAGCAAGCACCCGTTTTTGTGGATAATAAGGCCTGATTTAGTTGTGGGTGAATCAGCGATTCTGCCACCTGAGTTCATGGTGGAAACAAAAGAAAGAGGTCTAATCACCGATTGGTGTCCTCAAGAGGAAGTGCTGAACCAATCCTCAATTGGGAGATTCTTTATGCACTGTGGGTGGAATTCAATCATTGAGCGTGTGTGCAGGAGTGCCTATGCTTTGTTGGCCATTCTTTGGGGATCAGCAAATGAATTGCAAGTCTACTAGCATTGAATGGGGCATTGGTATGGATTTTGCCAATTGAGTTCATAGCGGAAACAAAAGAAAGAGGTCTAATCGCCGGTTGGTGTCCTCAAGAGGAAGTGTTGAACCACCTCTCAATTGGAGGGTTCTTACCATATTGTGGGTGTAATTCAATCATTGAAAGTGTGTGTGTAGAAGTGCCTATGCTTTGTTGGCCATTCTTTGGGGATCAGCAAATAAACTGCAAGTATACTTGTAATGAATGGGGCATTGGCATGAAGATTAATAATGGCGCCAACAGAGAGGAAGTGGGAAAGCTTGTGAGAGATTTGATGGAGGGAGACATGGGTAACAAAATGAAGAAAAAGGTCATGCATTGGAAAAAATTGGCTGAAAAGGACACTGATCCAAATGGTTGTTCATCCATCAACTTAAACAATTTGGTGAATGAAGTGCTTTTATCAAAAGGCAAGATGAATTTTGAAGCAAGTGTTAATTGCAAACAAGTGTTGTGATAGATGTATGCTATCATTTTTGTTTTCAAATTGGACCTGTTATTAATATTGCTCCACCATGCTGTGGGCTGATGATCAAATGGAGTATTTCCTATGACTAACAATGCATTTGGTCTAATCTAATAGAAGGAATCTCTGCAATTTCTAAAAGAAAATTAAATCTTCACAAATTTTCTTAATAAATGATGATCATATGGATTTTTTTTTCTTCTTTTGAGTGAGATAAGGAGGCAACGAGACGCTTGATTTGCATAAGCAAGGATTGCAATATCCAAAGGTAATTCACGGTTTAGTCCCTAGTCAAACCAGGAAAATAAATCAAATGTATGATACAAAATTATAAAAATAAACAAACAAAACAAAACAAAACAAAACCCATAATTCATATTATTGTAGGGCAAGAACGTTTTTGCTAACATTTTATACAGGAAAAAAATCCAATGGTTTGAAGATCACCAAAAAGCTTCCGTATTGGTAAAATCCATTACTCACAATTTCAACACGGTATCAGAATAATTAGAACACTATAATATCCCAACAACAAAATTCACAACCCAACCATTCCCAAAACTGAAAATAATCACAAAGATTATAAATTTAGGGTTAAAACACTTTTTCAGTTTCTGTTGTTTACATTAACAACAAATATCTATCTCGGTTTCAAAAAGTGTCATACGTGGTATCTATAGTAAACTATAATACCTATTTGGCAATTTTGTTTGCATTCCGCCTAATAATTTAATGGAGCACTACATCACCGCCACTTAAAATGCGACATTTGTCTAGTGGGCCAGCTCCTTAGGATTTGAATGCCACGTCAGCTAGAAAATTAATAAAATAACAATAGTAATAAAACTTAATTTTTTTTTTTTTGGGCCTAGCGGCTAGGGGGTGGCCAAACTACTCCCAACTTGTAAAAGGAGGTGGCCGAAACACCCCCCAAGAGCTAATGGGGGTGGGCGGCCACCCCGTTTGGGCTGGGGTGGCCAAAACCACCCCAAGAGACATGGGTGGTCGGCCACCCGTTTGGGCTTGGGGTGGTTTCGGCCACCCCAAACCACCGATATGGGTTGTCGAAACTTACCCCAAGGGTTCTTGGGGGTAGTTCGACCACTCTTAACTTACAAAAGGGAGTGGCCAAAACCATCCCCAAAAGCCTTAATTGAGATGTGTCGAGCCACCCTTGTTTGGTAGGGGGTGGTTTGGCTACCCCTATACCGACTGGTTGGGGTGGCCGAAACTGTCCAAGGCCCAAACGGGGTGGCTGGCCACCCCATTGTTCCTTAGGAGTGGTTTCGACCACCCCCATTTGTAAGTTAGGAGGCCACCCCCATTGGCTCTTGGGGGTGTTTAATTTAAGCCCACTTTGCAAGCTTGGGGTGGCTTGAGCCACCCCTTGGCAAACGAAATGCCACCCCCATAATTTTTTTTAAAAAAAATTGTTTTTTTTTTTAGTTTTATTATTATTATTATTATTATTAATTTTTCTAGCCGATGTGGTGTTCAAACCTTAAAGAGCTAGCCCACTGGACACGTGTCACATTTTAAGTGGTAGTGATGTAACGTTTCGTTAAATTATTAGACGGAATGCAGACAAAAGTACTAAATAAGTATTATAGTTTATTACAAGTACCATCTATAACACTTTTTGAAACCAAAGTAACCATTCATCGATGTAAACTACATGAATTGGAAAAGTGTTTAACCCATAAATTTAAGCAAAAACCAGAAAGCAGACATAGAGAAAAGCTTTCAAACAACTGATATATATATATATACCTGCCTGACCCAGTTTTCAAACCCCTCAACAGCCTCCCTCTTCTGCTGTCTGAGCTTATCAAGTGACTTAGAAACATGGGTCTCCTTGATAACCTTCTGTTTCTCTCCTTTTCTTGCTTCTTAGATTTTTCCTTGAACCACATAGAGGAAAGCAGGAAGTTGTTCTTGCTTGGTCTCTGTAACATCTTTTATCTCCATCATAAGCAAACGGAAGTTAAATATTCGGAAACTGGCGTCAAAGAACAAAGCTTTGGAGCCAAACTCTGAAGCCAAAGATAAAGATAAAACCTTTGGACTGGCCGGTCGGGCATGGATGCACAAAACTGCGAAACTAAATCTCCCTCACTCTAAATCACAAAAAAAAAAAAACTCCCTCACTCCAAAGCAGACACTCCCTCCAGAAAAGAATGCGGAAGGCATCATATTCGTCGCGTTCCCAAATGATGCCAAAAACGAACAGTTTTTTTACTAATTGCAGTGGCGACTGTTAAGGTTGTTAAGACGACACCGTATTGACATATTCTAGATACCTGTAATAATAGCTACTAAAGTGAGTCGACGCCCCATTTGGTTGCATGACGGTAATTAATAATCGACGTAAGAAGTCCCAGCAGATTTTCTCTTACCCAAAAGAATGTAGCTTGTACACCTAAAAGATAATTTTTTTTTTTCTTGTAAATCAACGCGTGGACAAACAAAAAGAGTAATGTTAGAGGTACAATTATTTGAGTAATGATACAAGTCACACTCTATGTCTATTTTGTGTCAACCAAAAGTGACATGACTTTTAAAATCACCATTAGATCAAAAGTCAATAATCATCGATAATAAATTCAATGGTGATTTTAAAAGCCACATCATTTTTTGTTGACACAAGGTAGACATGAAAGGTGACATATATTTAATTACTCCAATTATTTTTACAATTACGATCATTTATGTTCTTCTAAAATTTAAAGTCTTTCAATTTAGTGTATCAAAGTTTTAATTAGTTGTCATGTTTTTCCTCCGTTAGTATTTTTTTTTTAAATCATTTCAAATTCTCAAAATACCAATTTTTTTTTCTTAATTTTTTTAAAGATTCAGGCATAAGTATTATGCAAATTCTGTAAAATTCTGACCAACTCTAAATCCTTGCAATTTTTTTTTTCTTAAATGGGTATTTTGAAAATTTTAACACCCTTCCGTTAGAGGAGAATTTAAAAAAATTAGAAGTTCGATACATTAAATTGAGACTTTAAATTTTGAGGGACATTGAAAACAGAGTAACAATTCAAGGGGTAAGTAAAGTTATTCCTTGTTATTTTCTTGTAATTTTCCCTTTTCCCCTCCCCACATTAAATAGAAAAAAAAAATTTACAACATATTTGTGTCGGTATGTGATTGTATTGCCCACTAAAAAAAAATTTAATACCCTCTAAGCATATATAGATATGAGTTAACAAATTGTCAAAGTATTGTAAGTTTAACATTTTTTTAAGAGTAATGTTATTTTTCACACTTATTTTAGACTAACGTGACATGTTTTAAGTGGCTGACATTAAAAACTGGAAAATGCTAGAATATCTACTCAAATCCTTCTAAAAATCACCATTTGATCTATGTATTTATGTAGGTCCTATGTGTGAGATCCATCCATTCAATGGTAATGGTGATATTTAAAAGGATGAGAGAAGAATTTGGGTAGATATTATAGTATTTCTTTAAAAAACTATTTAAAATACGTTATATCAATTGGCTAATGTGTTTTATTTGATCTATTACAAAACCCAGCCTTCTCATCTCTATTTTTGAATTCCCTTACAGAGTCCTTTTGATGGTTGAGTTTTATCATGATATTGCTGGCTGTTGTGATCGGTTTGGAGTTTATCAGCATCATTATCCTTTGATGATAGATAAAGACAACATATATAATGGTTGGTGTCCTAGAAAATGAACATGGTAGTTGTACGTAGACTGTAGTTCTTTCTATAATGTTTTTTTTTTTTTTTTATTATCCGTGACATGCACTATTCCTTAGAATAGTTTTTATTAATAATAAAAAAATGAGATAAAATAACCTTAATGTTAAAATTTACATAGACTTTGACAGGAAGCAAAAAACATTATACAAGCTAAACTCTCTGCTAACAACCATATATAGCAGAACAACCCCAAACTACCAGAATCTTGCGATCTATTTACAATTAGAAACCCCATCTACGACAGAGAGAGACAATATTATTAGACACAGATTACTTTCTCCTTTGAAAGTCCCTAAGAATTTTTTAAGTTATTTTGACTTGCAAATTAATGGAAAAAAATTAATCGATCGATGTTGACTGTGTACGTCCATGAGTTTCATGTTGGTAATATAAGTATATATCATTCATCAGAGAATTAATTATCTCCAAAGAGGAAAAATATAAGTGTTAGTTTTTAGTATTGGCAAATTCAGTGTCAAAACATATTTGATTGTAAGTTTTAGTCTAAAGTTAAGTTGGTGAAAAAGTTGATTGAAGACATGTTTTTTCAAGATTGTATATGTTGTCAACATTGACTTAGTCGGACTAAAGTGATCATAACTTTTGATTTCAAATTCCGATTGAAGCAAACTTGGTGGCGTTGGAAAGTTGACTCAAAATGCTACAAGTCGTTATTTTCACAAAAATTCTCTAATTCAAACGTTTTTAGGGTCAAATCGGGCTGTGAAGTGAAGACTGAAATTCTGCTCGGCTACAAGTCCGTCGTGAAAGCCGCATACTGGCTTAACGGCAGTGTTATCCCGGTGGCTAACATAGATTCCACCCTTTTCACCCATCTTTTCTGTGCCTTTGACGATCTTGACCCCAACACCAACCAAGTCACCATTGTATTAGAAATAGAAGATGAAAATTTGTTTATTTCACTTCATCATCATACGGTTACAAGATAGTGCTATATATAGAAGTGTAAAGGAAAACACATCCAATAAAATTATGGTAGACTAGAGTGTGCTTCATGTAGACTAGAGTGTGCTCCACGTTTGTTGTGTGGTACGGAGCGGCTGATGGAGATGTGCTGGCTGATGAGTGGGGGATAGCATATGGAGATGTACTAGATAATTTATTCTAACATTCTCCCTCAAACTCATGATAGAAGAGATCGACTGGAAGCTTGAGTTAGCGATGAAGACGGACGGGCGGAAGCTGTCGAAGAAGATAGAGGCTCGCAGGTGAGATGAACCGGCATGGGCCGGGCTGCAGGGCCGACTTGGGCCAAAAGAACCAAAAAAAGGCCTACAATGGGCCAAAAAACAAAAAAAGAGGGGTTTTAAGAACGATAGGCCGATAATGGGCCAACTATGGGCCAAATAAATGAACCAAACAAAGGACTAAAATGAGACCATCTATGGGCCTTAAATGGGCCTCATGGGCCAAATAAAAGGGCCAACTTAGCCCAAAATGGAACGAATCGGTTGCTATGACCGAAAATTTAAACTTCGGCTATTATGGCCAGCATCGGTTACTATGACCGGAATTTGAACATTGGCAACTTTTGGCCAGCATCGGTTACTATGATCGGAAATTGAACTTCGGCAACTATGACCGAAAATTAGCTAACTATGGGTTTAAAATGGGCCACTTAGGCCAAACATATGCCTCACTACAAATAAAAGTGTAATTCTTGACGTTTTTTGTTTTGTTTTTGTTTTTGTTTTGTTTTGTTTTGTTTTTGTTTTTTGATTTCCCCCCCCCCCCCCTTTCCTAGACGGTTTTTAAAACCGTCAGTAAAAAAAAATGACAACGGTTTATTTTAAAAACCGTCATAAAATTTTCTGACGGTTTAGTTCCAAACCGTCAGGAAATTTAAATTTATGATGGTTTAGGACTAAACCGTCAGGAAATTTCCTGACGGTTTAGCCAAACTGTCAGGAGCCTTCTTAATTCCTGAATCTTTTAGACATACCCACGCGAATTTCTCTCACTCTCAAACATTCTCTCTTTCTCCCTTCTCTCAATCTCTCTTTCTCGATCCTTTCTTTCAGACATTCACTCTCTTTTTCTCTCAGATCAGCAACCTTCATTCCACCACGGCCTAGCAGACCCATTCTCATACGGCATAGCAGACCCATTGTTCCACCACGCCCACGCCCACGCCCACGCCCACGCCCACGCCGGCCGCCGTTCTGCCCAAGCCCACGTTGCCGTTCTGCCCACGCCCACACTGCTGTTCTGCCCATGCCCACGTCCACGCATTTTGAGGTAATGTCCTCTCTCTCTCTCTTAGGGTTTGGTCCCAAAAAATTGCTTGGTGCCGATGTCTTAGCTAAAATAAATGAATCTAAAGGGATTTTTAAATGGCCGTTCTATTTTATCAAGTAAGCTTCAGAATTGTTGGTTTTATTCCTTGAGATGTGTTGGGTGCAAACAATTTGATACTTTAGTACAATGCATATGAGTTGCATAAACTTAACTATTAAGTCTGCAATTATTGTAAAACTAGTGGTACCGTATTCTTGGTGAGTTTAGTTGTATACTTGTATTATCTCCATGCAAAGTGGTCAGAGAGATTAGCTCACAAAAACAAAAATTAATTGGACAAATTGGGCTTTTTTGTTTTTTATTTTTTTTGTTTTGTTTTTTGTTTGTTTGTTTGTTTTTTTTTTCAACCGATTTCCTTTTTTTATTTTTGTCGGTTGATTTTTCTCTCTTTTTATTTGTTTAAAATGATTTTTATTTTTTTTAATCGGTTGCCCACGTGAACCAACCACATACAATATAATAGGGCTGAAAATGCGGGGCGGTTATAACTGCCCCGCAACTGCTAACCGCATAACCGCTTTCAAGGCGGTTGGAAAAAAATCGTTAACTGCCTTAGGCGGAACGGTTAGCGGTTTTGATATAGGCCGTTAGCAGTTATAACCGCTAACCGGTTTTTAATATATATATATATATATATATATCCTTAACTAATGTCTAATGATATGTCTGACTCCTCTCATTTCTAATGCACACTCCCCCATGTATGACTTCTCTCCTTTCCAAGCTATGTTTGAGCCATTAGATTGCCTAGATCAATCCCAACTGTTCACACAATTACAACCCTAGGTTCACTCAACTTTTCTTCATTCTTCTCCTTCTCCAGACTGTGCCTCTCCTACCAGCTCAACCCGTGAATGTTACTCTCACGTTCTCTCACTCTCTCTGCTGCGCCGCACAACTTCTCAGCCTCAGCCCCTGCGTCGTCTTCAAGTAAGGTTTTCTTCGTCGTCATCTTCGCTCAAAGTTTCACTTAAGGGTTTCTTTTTTTTTTTTGTTAACTTGGGGATATATCGAAGTATTTCTTCTGTTTCACTTGGGGTTTTATTTTTTTTTTTCCTACCAGATGTTTTTTCTTTTGTTCGTTTGCTCTTGATCACAAAATAAATTGTAAGGTGCCAACCAGGAGGAAAATATGCAGCGACGCTAGTGAGATCTGCAAAGGAGCAGTGCTTTTTGGGTGGTGGGCTAACGGTGGAGATAGCTGAGAGGGGTGGCTTGGCTGTTCGCAGCATGTCTGGGTTGTTGGGATCTGCGGCTGGATGGGTGACCATGTGGGACGGTACGGTGGTTGACAGCTTGTTTGGGTTGCTGGCTCGGGTATTTTTTTTTGGGTGGAGGATGTTCTCCGTTGGTTTCTGGTGGTGGATTTGTGCGGGGTTTTTGGGTCTAGTGCAATTTTGGGCAATGTTTCGGTGGGTGAATAGAAGGGTTGGGACAAAGAATTTTTGATAAGCTAGAACAATTCAGATTTTTGACAAAGAACAATTCAAGTTTTTAGTTTTTTTTTTTTTTTTTTTTAAGTCAAAGAATGCTTCAGATTCACTACTTCTATTTTTTTTTTTTTGAATGAGTTTATTGGGCCTGATAAGTGGAGTGCACATCTTCAAGCAAAAAAGCCCTGAAAAAGGCCAAAACAATGAGCCCAAACATCTAAAATATGCCCAAAACCTAAAATAAACCCAAAAAGCCCAATTTATCAAAAGCGGTTATAGGTTTAATAACCGTTAACCGGGGTTATTTTATAACCGCTAACCGCCTTAGGCGGTGCGGAGGAGGTTAGCGTTTTAGAGTAACCGCCTAAGGCAGTTATGATTGTGGTTATAGCCAACAACCGCTAACCGTAACCGCCTTTTTAATCCTATAAGGTAAGGCTCTTTTTTAAAAAAACAATGTGAAAGTGGTACGTTGGTTTCGTGAGACACGGTGGGAAGAAAAGAAAAAAGGAGCACTCACATGGGCTTGAATAAAAGAGAAGAAAAGAGAAAAGAGAATGGGTTCCAGAACTTGTGCGAAGGGAAGAAATGTGTGCGCACTGCAAGGGAAGGAGCAGCTTCAAGGGCTTGGCTGCTGCAGTGGGTTCTTTGGAGGGATGGGCGGCCGTGAAGGCGTGGAACGTTTTCTGGTGGTTGTTTGCAGAAACCGTCGGTATGAGGCAGCAAGGGCTGCTGGCTGTGAGGCAGAGATCGGCGCGGCGTGGTGGAGATCGGTGCGGCTTGGAGGCGGAAGACTGGGCGGAGGGAGGTCACCGGAGGCGGAGAAGAGATCCGCGCGGCTCAGTGTGATGGAGACTGGTGATGTGCCGGAGATGACGGAGATCAATGCAGCTGGGGCTGCTGAGATGGATGTATGGTGAAGGTCGCTGGAGCAGTTCTGCCGTGGATGGGCAGTGGCGGTGGGTTGGCGCGAGGAGGCACGTAGATGGTCCTCGGGGTGCGTTCCAGCCACGAGAGGATATATCGGAAGCCTCTCATTTTAGAACTGGTGGCTGTTTGCTGAAACAGGCTGAAGGAGATGGCGCGTGGTGGCGGCGCGTGAAGCGCGTGTGAATATGGGCAGAAAGTTTGGCAGAGGCGCAGACAATGCTAGGTATGGACGTCTGGCCGGTTGATGGAGCAGCACATTTGTGTACTGTGATGTATTATTTGAATCACAAAACTTGAAGAAAAGTGACAAAGACTAGGAGTGTCGTGGTCTTATGGGTAGGAAAGAAAACCTTTCATCAGAAGATTTGAAGAAGGTTTTTTTTTTTTTTTTTGATACATTATACATCTCTCGGGTATAATATTTGTGGAGGTGTTTAATAAAAAAAATCTACAAGAGCAGCAAAGGGTAAGAAGTAAGAATAGCTCTTTTAGAGCTTTCTCAAGGCACTGCCCGTGTGGGCTAAGCCCTGTGCTGCCATCAAATGAAAAGAAACCAAAGATTCAAGGCATTAGCCAAAAGAGCTCTGATACCATATTAGAAATAGAAGATGAAGGTTTGTTTATTTCACTTGATCATCATACGGTTACAAGATAGTGCAATTTATAGAAGTGTGAAGGGAAACACATACCATAAATTATGGTAGACTAGAGTGTGCTTCATGTAGACTAGAGTGTGCTCCATGTTTGCTGTGTGGTAGGGAGCGGCTGATGGAGATGTGCTGGCTGATGAGTGGGGGACAGCATGTGGAGATGTGCTGGATAATATATTCTAACACATTGCACCCGAAAACGAGGCCTCTTTCTCAGCCTTCACCCAAACTGTGCAAGAACGAAACCCTTCAGTTAAAACCCTTTTATCAATCGGTGGAGGAAACGCAATGGCTGCAACTTTTGCTGCAATGGCTAGCCAAGCCTAGACTCGTAGTGCATTCATAGAATCCTCCATGAGCATAACCAGGGGTTACAACTTCCTCGGCCTAGACCTCGACTGGGAGTACCCCTAGACGGACGAGCAAATGGCCAACCTTGCCTCACTCCTCAGTGAATGTCGAGAAGCCGTCGGAATCGAGTCCGGCGGCACCGACCAGGCACCGGCCAGACACCGTTGCTCCTAACCGCAGCGACCTATTCCTCTTCATTGCATCAGGGGATACTTTATCCCATTCAGGCTATTTCAAACAGCTTGGACTGGATCAACCTAATGGCCTACGACTTTTATACCCCTGGTTGGTCACCGGACGTGGCCGGACCAACCTGCAGCACTGTACAATACAAGAGACCCACTAGCTTGCGGGGATGCCGGCGTCCGTGCTTGGATTGATGGAGGTGTGCCAGCCCAACAATTAGTCCTCGGCCTTCCATTTATGGCTACGCATGGAAACTAGTAGATGCTAATAATAAGTCAATAACCATGGAGAATTTGCACCAGCTAATGGAGCGGGTATAGACCCAGATGGGTCCATAGTTTTTAGCCAAATCGTAAATTTCAGAAACCAGAACGGTGCCCCGGCAGTTTTCGACGCCCCATTTGTTACAGACTATTGCTATATATTCTAGACTGGGACGACTTGGATTGGTTATGAATTATGATGATACGAAGAGCATCACTAATAAATTAAAGTTCAATATGCTGTGGGAAACGGATTGCGAGGTTACTTTGCATGGCATGTGGGCGGCGACGACAACGATTGGACTCTTTCTCGAACAGGTTAGTGTGAGCGTAGGGATTTGAGACTTAAGATTGGATGCAAAAGCTGGGTATTATGATCAACATTTGGCCAATAATCGGATGTGTTGTGTTATTTATAATATAGGAGTTTGTACGTATTGTCATAATAAGGCCAATAATCACGTGTGTTATTTGTAATGTTAAGCTTGTAGTTTCTATCTACAATTAGGCCAATATCAGATATGTTGTGTTACTTTGTAATGTAAAAGCTTGTATTATCAACAATAAGGCCAATAATCAAGTGTTTTGTGTACGTTATTTGTGATGTTAATTAAGGATTTTTTTTTTTTTTTTTTTTTTTTGGGCTTGTTTGTGATGTTAAGCTTGTATTGTCAACAACACCACCAATGATGTTATTTGTAGTACGTAAGGGCGCATAATGGACTTACTAATGCAAATTATAAATCTGATGGGAAAATAAGGAGATATTATAACTTTTACTACATTTTCCTTATAAACTGACATGACAGTCTATAATGATAAGTGAAATAATTAAGAGTATATAATTGATAAGTCAGCTATGTACTAATTAAATTGACAAGTCGGATTTTTTGCTTCATTATTTCACTAATTATAGAGTACTTTTCAAATTGAAATCAAAGCATACAATCACTGTCACCAATTAAAAATCGTGTAGAATAAACAACAAATAATATATATATATAAGGGTAGGCGGTTAGCGGTTATTAATCACCTACTCCTACCATTGAAACCGCTAACTGCCCTATCTTAAGTGGTTAGCAGTTTTTTATAATCGCTTATAAAAATGATTATGCTGTTATGCTGTTAGTGGTTAATGATTTTGGGGCGATTATAACTACACCATTTGTAGCCCTAAGAAGAAGACTGCATGCATGTTGTTATCGTACTGTGAATGCAGATTTAAACCTCCTAGAATAAGTAAGTTGGTTTAATCATGCTTTTGTGGTTTTTTGTGTTTTAATTTGTGTGTGGTTGGGAATTGAATTTTGCTAATTATGATAAGCAAGATTGATATCATGGTTTCATTTTGTAATATCCAGAAACTTAAGGGGCTCTTGGGTAATTTTCATCTATAGTATTTAAAAAAAAAAAAGAAAAAAGAAAAATTGTGGATTGGGTGACGAGTTTGATTTTATTTTTGTTTTTGATTTGAGCTCCAACCGATTCTGGGTTTGGTTTTGTGATTTTCGGATTTGGCTTTGTTCTGTCTTGGCCAAATTTGGTTTGAACTTCAGGGTTGATTTTCAGTTAAAGAATGAAGGTTCTCGTGGAATTCCCGAAATGATTTTGAAGATAGAAATGTTTGATTTGTTGGGAGTTTTTTTGGTTTAATTTGGAAAGTGGTTTGGGGTCTAACAGAGAAGAAAGGAGAGAATGAGTTTAAAGTGAAAAAGATAAAGAATGGTGTCTTCAATTTGTTATATGCTTATAAGGTCAACAAGAATTACTTAGTAAGAGAACTAAATAAGGGTGAGATGCGAGAGAAAAGATAAAGGAAAAGTAAGAGAGAGAAGGTGTGAAAGAAAATGATGAGTTTAATGTGAAAAAGATAAAGAATTGTGTTTTCAATTTGTTGTATGCGTGTAAGTTAGAAAAGAATGACTTAGGAAGAGAACTAAATAAAGGCGAGAGAAAAGATAAAGGAAAAGTAAGAGAGAGAGAGAATGAGCTACAAAAGAAACAGACAAAAGTGTGAAAGAAGATAATGAGTTTAATGCGAAAAAGATAAAGAATGGTGTCTTCAATTTGTTCTATGTTTTTACGGTAGGAAAGAATGACTTAGGAATAAGAGAACGAAATAAGTGTGAAAGAAGATAATGACTTTAATGCGAAAAAGATAAAAAAAATGTCGTCTTCGATTTGTTCTATGTTTTTACGGTAGAAAAGAAAGACTTAGGAATAAGAGAACGAAATAAGGGCGAGATGCGAGAGAAAAGATAAAGAGAAAAGACAAAAGTGGAGAAATTATTTTTTGGAATTTTATAGCTTGAGGAAAATGGATTTTTTTAAAAAAAATTTATTTTAGGTATTGATATTTAATTATTTTATTTTTAAGCTTAAGATAAGTAGAACTGATCGATTAATTAAGATTTTATAAAAATAATACGCCCAAATGCAATGACTCTTAAAATAAAAATATAATTTTTTAAATAAAATGTATTTGAGTGTATAGACATGTGCAATGTCTTACTATTATGAGTTTTTTTTTTTTTTTCTTTTTAAATTAAAATTTTGAAGGAATCATGCAAATAATGAGTCGAACTATAGTTTGATAACGATGATGCATAATATGATATTTGACATATATAATGGTGCCATCACGAGATTTATATTTAGATTTTATAAATGTGAATTGCATAGTTTGAATTGGAAAGACATTGGCTTACCAATGTAATAGATGATAACTTCTTCATGAAATATGATACTAAATTTTTAGGAAGTTGAAATTTGCACCTTATATATGATTTATGAATGATTAATTTTGACTATGAGCACCTTGATTATTATTTGATACTCTCTGTGGCATAGTGAGATTTATAAGCTTGGTATTGATGCATTTTTTCAGTCCAAAATGAATATCGATCTTGTATATATAAAATCAAGATGTCTATTAATTAATGTTTGAATAATTAAGTAACTTTTCTTATTATTTGACTATTTTTATAGTTCACGCACGTAATATTGAATTAATTTAGATTTAGTCATTAATTAAGTTAGAACCGATAAGATAATGAGTAATGATACTACTTGAAGTTGAAGGGATGGAGGATTAATTAAGACGTTTATTTGAACATCGATCCCTAATAACGAAGCAAATATTGTAAATGATATGGAATTTTGCTGTATTTTTATTTTTTGAAAGGAGAATTTTGCTGTCTTGTTCACACGTACGGGAGTCCATATCATGATTTACAATGCATCAGTCTAAAGCCCTGACCTAATTTTTTCTCTCCAAAAAAAAAAAAAACCCTATTATTTCGTCTCATGCACGTCATGCATACATGGAAGCCTGACGTCAGGGTCCCAAAGGATCGAGTCATGATTAATGGACCAACATTAATCAATCATATGATCAGTAAAGCAATTAAGTAATTAATTACGTACTCCAAAAGGGTAAAAGGAAAGCCTATATATACGCTTGCACGCACTCTCTTCTCAAAGCTCCAAGCAATAGCTCAATATATATTCTCATCATAGCTATACCAAGCAATTAAGAGTCTATACTGCCTCGCCTTCCCTTCAATGGCTTCCTCTGATACTCATGCTATTGCGGCTATTGCCGAAGTGAAAGCCGGATACTGGTATTGCGACAATCAATTCCCAACCCCGGTGGCCGACATACCTTCCGAGTTTTTCACCCATCTTTTTGCTGCCTTTGCGGATGTCAACCCCAGCACCTATGAAGTCACCTTTCCTGAAGCATATGAGGTGCTGTTCTCAACCTTCACCCTAACCGTGCAAAAAAAGAACCCTTTAGTTCAAACCCTTTTATCCATCGGTGGAGCAGCCTCTACCTTTGCTTCCATGGCTAGCCAGGTCAATACCCGTCAATCATTCATACATTCCTCAATAAATCTAGCCAGGTCTAACGAATTCCATGGCCTTAGCCTCCACTGGCAGTACCCCTCCACGGAGGAAGAAAGGACCAACCTTGGCTCACTCCTCAATGAATGGCGAGCTGAGGTGGACCTAGAGTCCAAGTTGACAGGCAATGACCCGCTGCTTCTAGTCGCAGCGGTCTATTACAGGCCACAAATACATGGGGACGCGTTCAATTATCCCGTTGATAAAATTGCAAGCAGCTTGGACTGGATCAACCTAGTGGCGTATGACTTCTATAACCCCGCTCTCTCAGGGAATAATACTGGACCTTTTGCTGCATTGCACAATGGACATAGCCATGAAGAAGACCCACGTTGTGCGGATCCCGGCGTCAGAGCTTGGATTCATCATGGAGTGCCCGCCAACAAAATAGTCTTCGGCCTTCCATTTTATGGGGCCACGTGGCGTCTAAAAGATGATACACAGAGAGGAATATTTGCGGCGGCTGATGGACTGGCTGCTGGATTATATATTAATCGCTCAGATGGGACCACACTTTATAACCAAATCAGGTATTTCATAGAGACACACCCCGGTAGCGAACCGGTACACAGTGACGACTATGCTGTAGACATTTTCAGTGCTAAGAATACTTTTTTTTTGTTTCTATTCAGTGCTGAGAATACTAGGATTGCTTATAATGATACCCAGAGCATCACTGCTAAGGTTAAATATGCCAAGGAAAATGCATTGCTCGGCTACTATGCATGGCATGTGGGCGGCGACAGACAGGGGACGCTTTCTCAAGCAGGTTTGTACGAATTCAATCATTAATTTATATATCTTTCCCGAATCATATATGCATCCAAAATTTGCCTTTAACGTACGTACGTACGTATGAGGTTTTTTCTTCTTCTTCTTTTTTTTTTTTTTTTTTTTAAATTTTTGTTGTCCACATGCATGTGTCTCTAGCTTTTTTGGTAAGTGCATGCATCTAATTTGATCATTCTATCTGGTTATTTATGTGTAATTCTAATTACTAATTGTAAGGCATGAGTCTGTCATATATGCATGAATACAAGAAAAATAATAATAATAATATTAATTTGGTCACTAGGGTTGGTTCAACCACCATCAAAAGTGTTTGGACGATTATGAGTTAGCAGGTCGCGAATCACCCCATGACCTTTGAAGGTGGCTCAGCCATCCCCTCTAGCAAGTTTTGAGTGATTTTAGAGCACTCCCATTGGCTTATGCAAATTTTAGACAAAATAGCTAATCAAAACTCATTTTTGCTAGTTTAGCTTATCAACTCTCAAGACATGTATCCATTGGCTTATCTAAACTTCTTATCTATTTTATTAAAATAATCATTTTTAAAATTTTTTATTCATTTTAATTAAAAACCAATCTCCACAAAAAAAAACACCAAATCAACATCATCTACCAGCACCGTAACTCAACAATCTCAAATACAAACACACTTTGGTAAAGAAAACAGAAAAGAATTATGCAGAAAAAATACCCATGTTCAACAAAAACACGTTGTCGGCAGCATAAATGACAATCGCACAAATCACAGTCAAATTTTGCACAAAGGGATGAGAGGAATATAGACAAGTTTGCACAAATGGATCAGCTGCAAAAATCGCACAAATCACTGAGAAATTAGTTGCTATATGAGACTTCTTAAACAAACAACAAATCAAAGCTAATTCAACAACAAACAATCTGCTCCCAATTCAGAGTCTCAACCCAAGAGTAAAACCTCATAATCAAAGGCCATGAAAACAAACTCACGAAATTATCAGAATTTTACAACTCAACATCTACTTCTTTAAAGCAGCAAAGACTCTATCAGAAGAGCAACCCTCCAAACCTCATCAAAAAAGCCAAAGCATCTCAACTAGACTAGAATCGCCAACCCAAAATCACCCAAGCAACTCTGAGAGCCTCTGATTTTCCAAAAATAACACAAGCAATCCAAAAATTTTGATCAAACAAATCAAACGCAAAAACCCACAAATTTCGATCATGAGATTCCCGGAAGCCAAAGGGGAGGGGGAGGGGTTTCGCAAAGGGGAAACAGGGGAGGGGGATGGGGGATGGGTTTTGCAAAGGGGAAACAGGGGAAGGGGGATGGGTTTCGCGAAGGGGGAAAAGGGGAGGGGGATGGGATTCGCAAAGGGGAAACAGGGAGGCAGGAGGAGAAAATGGAGGGAAAAGAAAGGAGTATCGGAAAAGAGGGGAGGAGGAGAGAAGATACCTGCTTGCTGAGAGAGACGCCGAGACCTTCAGAGCACTCCCATGGCGGACTGAGCATGAGCGCGGGAGAGAACGAAATGGAGGGAAGGAGGATTGAGCGTGAGCGGGAGAGATAAACGAGATGGATGAAAAAGAAGGGGGGAGGGGGGGGTATCGGGAAAAGAGGGAGGGGAGAAGAGAAGAAAATAGTTTTTTAAATGGGTGGATTTGTGCACATGCAGTGTAACGCCAAACTGTAGCGTTACACTGTTCACAGATCTTGGCTAACTCTATTTTGGCTTTGGGATAGGTAATCTGATGGAAGGCTTTTTTAAGAGTTGGCTTAGCCAATGAGAGTACTCTTAGGGCATGTTTTAATTAAGGTTATTATGGGGGTGTGCTAGAGTCTATATATATGTGAAATGCTCTTGTGTCAACATATATATATCGGAGGGTCATGTACGAAAAACAAGGGCTTTACCCCCACATTCTTATTGAAATTAAACTTTTCCAATTATTTGAATATGTAAGTTTCTCATCATTCTAACTTGTAATTCTTTTTTTGCTATCGTAGCTTTTGAAGCATGGGATCGGTTTGCACTTGCCACCAATGGCGCTGGCACCGCGGCGCGGCACCGGTGGCGCTGGCACTGGAGGCGCTGGTACCGGCGGTGCCCTCACCTTCGCAACGTCACCGTCACCGGTGGCGCCGGCAACGGCAACGTCACTGTCACCGTCACCGTCGGCAACATCAACGTTGGCAACATCACCGGCGGGCCGGCATCGGCGGCACAAGCACTGGTGGCATTGGCACCGGCGGCTCGGGCACTGGCATCACCGGCACTGGCACAAGGACCGGGACCAGGAATGGCACTAGGACCGGCACCAGCAGTGCGTAGTTATTAATAGTTGTTAAGCTTCCATTATCAACAAAAAGACAACTAATCAAATATGTCATGTTTAGAAGCTTGTATTACCCCAATAAAGGCCAATTATCAGGTGTGTTATAAGGCCCATAATCAAACGCGCATGTATTTGTAACATAGAAGCTTGTATTATGAACAATATGGCTTGTAATAAGATATATGTCGTGTTAAGAAGCTTGTATTATCTACGATAAGGCCAATTATCAAATAGGTGGTGTTGTAAGGCCAATAATCAAATATGTTGTATTGTTGGAAAATATATATAGTATTATATATATATATATATATATAGCTAGAAGCTTGTATTATCGTTAATAAAGCCAATAATCAGATAAGTTGTGCTATTTGTAACATAATAAACTTGTATTGTCAACGATAAAGTCAATAATTAGATAATTTGAACTATTTGTAAATATTGTGCTCTCAATGATAAGAACAATAACCCCCCATAAAAGTTCACACTTGGGGTTTCAACGAGGCACAATCCCAGGCTATAAAAATCATAACTAAAAACTAAAATTTGCTGTAGATTGGTTGGGCTAACTCGTGAAAATTGCAACTTTTAGACTACTCGAGGCCCTATTGAAATGGATTCCTCCATGAATACACAAAAGATATCTCAGAATCCATTTCACTTAAAATGATTAAGAAGAACCATTTTATAGTCAATTTTATTTTTCTTATTACATTAAACAGCGTGATTAGTGCTATGTCATTTTAAAAAAATTTAAATGGCGTAGCACCATATATACTATATAAAAAAAAGAAATAAATATCAAAGCGGTTTTTTAGAAGCGCTTGAAACAAACGTTGGCAAAAATTGTCTTTCCCAATGTCTCTAAAAAACCGACGCCAATTCTCATTTTTAATGGCGTTGTTGTAATGCCCAAAAAATTATTTAATGGGTCTATTGTGATCAAATAAAAATAAGTGGGATTACTGTGTTAAAATAAAACAGGGTGGTGTTATTGTTATATGTTAGGTTTGTAAATGGTATCCTAGAAAAAAGAAAATAAAAGTGATATTTTTGGCCATCTTTCTCTCACCTTCCCTTAAGCTAGAAGTACATATTTGGACAGCTCATTCCTTATCTTCTCACATAATAGTCATTTTTTCCTCATTTTCACAAGAGCTTGTCAATTGGGTGGGCATGTGTTTTGTTCTTTGACTTTTTCCCACTTGGTGAGATGGCCCACGCATAGTTCAAGGTTTTAGAACCCAGTTTCCAAAGAAAGTGGTGAATTTTATTTTTATTTTTTAATTAATATTTTAACAATATGCACCACGTGGGAACATATTTAATATTAAATCTATAAAATGTAATTTTGACCATAAAATGGTTTATCTCAGTTTAAATGGAGATGATCATATTCCAAAGAAAACAATCAGCCCATTTAGTTTTCTATCCAATTTGCCAGAAATAATTCTTAGCGCAAAAAAAGGACTTTCAGCCAACAAGAAGATTTTTCTTTTTTATGATTATCAATAATTGAACCCAATTAAAGTTCCTCACATCCTTACTTTGTTTTTGTTTTGTGTTGTTCTTTCAATAAAGGCAGGAGGGTGCAACAACCTGTAGCTACTCTACTTGGACGTTATCATGGTAGCACCTACCCATTGAGAATTGCTCAGAAGGGGCATAGATGGCAAGAATCGTAAGCACTCCTTCAAGATCAATTGAGCCATAGCCTAACCCAGTTCCATCAAGACATTAGTAGATTCTCAAGGCGGCAAATACTAATCAAGTTTGTGTGACTGATTCTCCATCGCGAACACCTTTGTTTACTTGAGAATGTGTAAGTGAGGATTTGAACTATTGCCTTCCCATTAGGGATTAATATCAGGAAATTAATGCTTGTGCAGTTTTGTAATGATAAAAGAAATCGAACTCATTTTCTTTTGTCTATTCATATCATGCATTTGGTTGATGTTAATAGCATGTGGTTTTTATGCAGTTTATTTTCTTATCTATATTGTTATTTATTCATTTTATTTTTTTATCCAATATGCAAAGAGAACAATCCGATATTTTTTCTTATGGGCCAACAATTCAACTTGTAAACGGGGACTAGAGGAATAAGAAGGTTAGGGACTAAGGAATATTAAGTTGCTTCGGAGGGGTCTAGCCATAACCTCTTGTAGCTTATAAATGATTTTTCGTGGTTGTTAATAGAGGATAACCAACTTAATAGGGTTGGATAATGAAAATTAAATACAACTTTTAGCAACAATAATGTTAATAGAGTGATTCGGAATGACCACACTATGTCTAAGAGAAAAAAATAATAATAATTGGGGGAAAAAGGAATTTTTTTTAATTAATTAACTATAATATATATATATATATTATATATATATACTATCCCAAGTCCTTCCATGCTCATCTTGCTACAATTCGGAGATTGTTACTTCATTATCAGAAAAAATTTCTAGCTACAATATGAATTTATTTCCTCCTCTTATTTGTTTTCCTTGAAAAATGGTCTTTTTTGGAGTTGTTAGAACTACAGTTTCATTTTTTAGCATTGAAGAAACTTCTAAAATAGATGGCTGTCATTGGTGTTTTCCTGGACACATAAAAGAGCTATTGCATGTAGTGGTGGAGCCAACATTTTGGTTCAGGGGGCGCAATTTTTTTTTTTTTTAATGAATAAAAAAAACTAAAGTTGAACCAAAATTAATTAAAAATATTTTTTTTAAAAAAAAAAACTAATGCAAGAAATAAATAATTCACCATTCAAGTATATTAAAAACAATTAATTTAAAAGAGCAATCTAAATATAAAAGCTTAATCAATATAAAGTTTGATTACAATACATGAAACTTTTTAAGAAAAGTAGGAAGAAATTGAATTGAACAGTTGAAACTTGAAGGCTTAATTTTAATTGTTGAATGCTTGAAGTTGGGAAAAATATTGAACGAAGAATTGAAGGAAAAGAAAAGAAAAAAAAAAATAGCACTCAGTGGTGTTAACTTGACGAAGCAACTAAAAAATTATCACGACTCACTATATTTAATTTTCTAATTTAATGGCACACTGCTCTAAATAATACTGTTTCACACACTTACAAGACATAGTTTGCAAAGCTTGGAGCTTGTAATGTGATTGACGGCGTTTTCTTTGTGTGAGATGTGCCTTGTCACAATGTTAGAAAAGTGTATTTCAATATATAATATATATATATATATATGATATGCTTACAAAATATTTAGAAAAAAAAAAAACTCTAATAAGTAATATAGCACAACATGATTGGATTTTTAAAAATTTATATTCATTTTCTCTCCCAATTATGTTGTGTCACATTACTTTGTAAGAATTTTTTTTTTTTTTTTTGTAAAAAATTTTGTAAGTCTAGTATTCCTTAAAACAAATTTAAAAAAAAAACTGAGAAGTCTGAGAAATAATTGGTGCAGATTTCAAAAACAAAAAATGGAAAAACAAAAAGTCAATGCCTTGGTTAAAGTAGTAGACACATCAGTGACATCACGCATAGGTTTTATTTTTTATTTAAAAAAAAGGCATCAATGCCTTGTTAGTGAAACGATGTGTTTTGAAAGAAAAGAAAAAACCAAATGCTGCATCGTCTTCAACTTCCATATGTTCTGCAACTTTTATAATTTTGTAACCTAACTACATAAACCATAAATAAACAAAAATAAAACAAAATCACACGATAAGGGTGGGCAAATTTGCCCCCGATGAGTTGTTGAGGGTGGGCAATAAGGACATAGGTAAAAATTTTACCAGAGGTTAGGGAAATTTTTTAGAGTTGAGGGAGGGCATTTTACCCCCCTCGACCCCCCCTCCCTCCGCCTATGTTTGCATGCATCTAATTAATCTACACGATAAAAGTGTATCATCTAGAGTAGAATCCATAAATTTCATGCCTTTACCTTCTTTCCACAGCTCATATGCCTGAAATTATAGAATATAAAGCATCAAATACTTGGAAAACATAAATGTACATAGGTACTCAGCAAAAGAACAGAAGTGTACGTAAGATTTGATCCAAGGTTGTCTTAGCAATGTTTACTAAAGTTACTTACATATTCCATGATGTTTAGGTTATCATCAAAACCATAATAACAAGCAGTCCTCTTGCCACTAATGATTTGTAGAAGTAGAGCTCCAAAGCTAAAGACATCAGATTTGATGGAGTACACACCTTTTTCTAACATATTTAGGAGGAACATAACTGCTGCATTGGATTTTTTAATATCAAAATTAATTATTTAACTAACAAGAAATCAAGCTTAGGTTATAAAGCTTTTTAGGCTAAGTACTTATTATGTTCCTACAATCCGACCTGTGTTTGCTTCATGATCATCTTTCCTAAAAATTCTAGCCATACTAAAGTTTGAGATCTTGGGTTTCATTTCATCATCTAATAAAATGTTGCTAGCTTTCAAGTCTCGATGAATAATTGTCATTCTCGAGTATTCTTGGAGATATAGAAGCCCATGAGTAACCTCTTTGATGATGTCAATGCGTTTCCTCCAATCCAATAGGCACCATCTAATAGGGTTTATGTCAAATTAGATCATGAAAAGTCAGTCATTCAATTATCATGTTGCTAATAAATTATGGAATAAGATTCGAAAAAATTCCTAAAAATTTTAAAAGACACCTTGTGCCATGGCTTTGTTTAAGCTTAAAGGGTGTTTGGCACAAGTGTCAACATCAGGAATTATTGGCTTGCAGCCTTCTATGGAAAAGATTCAAGAGCTCATATGTAATTGAATTGCAGGAGAAATATCATACCAAAAAGGTAGAAGTCCAAGCTTTTGTTTAGCATTTACTCCTAGATCAGCATTTGTTCATCACTTTCAATGCAAAATCCCAAAAGTTGCACAAGATTTACATGTTGCAGTTTCCTAGCAAGTATAACTTCATTCTTAAACTCCTCAAACCCTTGCGTAGATGTTTTTGAAAGCTTTTTCACTGCTATTTCTTGTCCATTTGGTAATACACCCTGATAAATAAATAGACACCCATGATTAATTAATTGGTATCTTTCCACCATTAAGATACTGCAAGACATTTTCTACTCTTGCTGCCAAAAGTAGCATGAGAAGTGGTTTATAGATAGAGTTATGTTTCTGTCAATTTATATATATAGTCTAACAGAAGTTTACCTTGTAAACGAGACCATAACCTCTCTCTCCAAGTTTATTTTCAATTGAATATCTATCTGTAGTTGCCTCGATGTTAGCTAAAATAAAGACTTACAGATTAGGAACATTGCCATTAAAATCTCCTGTAGCTGCCATATGATTAATTTTGGACTTTGATTCTTTAGATGTAACAACCATTCCTATATTAACAGGAAAAAAAAAAAAAGGAGACAAAAAACAATAGAAGATGCCCAAAAGTGTCAGTTCCTCAGTCATGGTGGTTAATAGTAAATAATCCTAAATTTCAATTATAGACGGTGAGTACAAGTACTAGCTAGGAAAATTTTACCATTTAATTTGAGCATTCTCCTACTTAAGCAACAGATTGCAAGCCCCAGTAGGAGAACAACGGTAGAAGTACTTGTAGTCAAAACGATTACTAATAATCGCCACTTGGGTTGTCTATTATTCTTTCCTTCCCCTTGAGCTGATAAAGCATCTCATGATAGAATTTATGAGAGATGAATATGTCAGAAAAGATCTTAAAACAATGTCATTGTCAAGCTTCTAATACTTTCGATTGCTGAAATAATTGGATGTTAATGTAGTTTAGTTTATCAAAGCAACGCCAGATAATCTTCTATGCATACCAATGTCATATATGTCATGTCTAATCTCTTTCTAAGACAACCCAATAACTCCAAGAAAAGTCAGTTTCCTAAGGCCAGCCAAATCAATAGAAACGTAAACACTCATGTAAGGATATGGATCCCGTATAATCCCATGCGTACTAACAGAGGAGTGCCCAAACAGAGTTTCCAAGCCCTTTGACCCCCTTTCATAGACCTCTGCCCAAAGAAGAGGGAGTATGGTAATAATAGAGATCCCCCATGTCGGGATAATGATCCCCTATAATCTCCTACCCACAAAAGAAGGGCCGTGCCCGAGCAAGACTCCCATGTTTGAGAGTGCGGGCCTGCTCCTATAGACCCTTGTGCAAAGAGGAGGGAGTATTGTAATATAACATGGATCCTTAATTGTAGGGGATCCGATCTGCTCATGTAGATGTTTCTCCTTAAAGCAATAATACTTGTTAACCCTATATTTACTTTATGTCCACCAAAAGTGACGTGACTTTTAAAATTACCATAAGATCAAAAGTCAATAATTATCCATCAAAATCTAGTGGTGATTTTAAAAGCTACATCGCTTTTGGTGGATACAAAGTAGACATGAGGTTGACATATATAATTACTCTTCCTCTTATAAAGTACCTCATTTGACCGAAAAAAAAAAGTTCACATGTATAATCTAACAGGAAAGGGCATTGAAATCTTGACAAGCATTAGCAAACTTGACATTGTCCTAATAACATTGAAATCTTTATTTGTGGGTTAAATAAAATGGGATATTATTTCTTAATTTTTTTTGGGCTAAGATGATATCATTCAAGTCATATATATTGACGCATAGTGAATTCTTTAAATACGTGGGCAATTAAATTAACATTCTAAAAGTATTATTTTAACATTGTGAAGAGAACATCAAATGTAGATTATCAAGTCTGCTGCATCTCTTAAATTACCTGCTAGAGAAAGCTCCCAATTGTCATCATAAGGGACTTGCCACACAATGTAACCAAGTAGTTTCTTATGCTTTGCATAAGAAACCTTAATTTTGACCACCTCAGCATCATCAAAGCCGATCCAGAACGATCCAACTGTGCAGGATTTCACAACATATGTAGGATTGTATATTACATCAGCCCCATTTCTCTGAATGTAAGCCTTGATATCCTTATAGCTCATGCTTCCATCAGGTGTAATGGCTGGACTGTAGCCGGTGCACCAATAGCATTGTTGTCGGGATTCTTCAACGTCCATTCTTAGCCATAGAAAGGCAAGCCCCAGACCAACTTTTTAGCAGACAAGCCCCTAGCAATCCATCCAATAATGCCATAATCTGTGTTAGCATTGCTTGATTGGTCATATAAGGCTGCAAGAGCCCCTGTAAAGTTTGACCCCAGAGGCCTATAGTAGCCAAAAGCCATGACATGAACCCAATTAAAGTTGTCCCTTATGGAGTCCACCAGGAAAGAAGCGCTATCCATATCCGGTGCGTTTCCAACAGAAGCAGTCAAGATCAATTCTGTTTGAGTAGAGTTTTTTGCCTCAGAATTCACGGCGGCTCGCCACTCCTGAAAGAGTATCCACATATTGGTCATGTCGGAGCTTGTGTTTGCTGAAGCCCAATTAAGGTCTAGGCCTTGGAAGCCATAAAGCCTTGCTATTTTCAATGAAGAGTCGATGAAAGATTTTCTATTGGGAGCCTTGCTGACCATCAATGAAATGAGTGTATAGTTTGCGCTTTCACCCCCAATAGAAAGGAGGGTGGTGATTGATGGGTTCTTTTGTTTAACGGTGTTCGTGAGGGTGGATAAGTATCGATCATCGGAGGATGAGATAAAGAGCTCGGAGGACGAAGAGTTTAGATCAGCAAAAGCGCAAATAAGGTGAGTAAAGAGGGCTGAGTTTATGTCTGAAATGGGGAACTTGCTGTCGGAGTACCAGTAACCTGATTTGATCCAAGTTTGTGCAGTTGAAGGCTTCAAGTGTAAAGAAATTAGAAAGATATGGAAAACAACAATGATGATAACTTTGGACATCATGGAGCAAAGCTATACTTCAATGCTGAAGAAAGTAACAGCTTGACATGAAAGTAGTGGAGAGGAGATGGATTAGTTTACCAAGGATTTTATCTGATCGAGACGATTGAAGAGAGGAGAGGTAACATATTAATGCCATCTGATATGCCATCTTTCTCAGTGACGCTTTCATTGACAAGGTCTTTTTTTTTTTTTTGTAAGTATTTTATTGACAAAGTCACTAGTACTGAATTGCACGGTCTGAAATCAGCTTTTGTTATTCTAGATAGAAATTTTAAGTGACTTTTGTATTCGGTAGACTAGCAATTTTGAAAATAATGTGAATGAAGCTTTATTGGGCTCAACTGTCTCAACAAGTTTCGAGTAGTTGCCCATCGTTTTGAATAAGTAGGCTTTATAAAAACTCTTTAACAATAGAAGCAGCAAATTACTAAAAATCCAAATTTTTAAATTCAAAGAAACCCAATTTGACATGTTTGGATGCATTTTGTTTTTAACTCTTTTTTTTTTTTTTTAATTTATGTTTGGAAGAAACGAAATTTGTTTTTCAGCAAATTGAAGAGAAATTGAAGATAACTGATTGAAAACACGGCCAAAAATTTTCAGCAAAAGTACGTAAGTCGTACTTCGTCTATAGTGTATAGATATGTTTCCACGAAAGCAGGGCAATTCAGTTTTTCAGCAAGTGGCAAGCTAGCCACCTCCTTCCAGATGTTTCGATCGAGTCCTCCGACTAAGAGGAGCTTGCCTGGAAATGGCAACTCTCAATGCTTCTTGACTGCGACTTTCAATAATCACCAGCCTTGCCTAGCTAATATAGCACATTTTTTTCTAATTTTTTAATAATTCAGATTTAATTTCATTCACTCTCTTTCTCATGAAAAATTTAAAATTAAATTTGAACCGTTAAAAAAACTACAAAATATGTGTTGTGATTTTTTTAAAACACTTAAGCTAAATCCATGTATAACTATAGTTTAGAGGATTACGCTCATGTAATTTTAAAGGGAGGGTTATGAACTCCATAATCAATGGCTTTGGTTAATTTATTTACCTATTAGTTTTGTGCTTCGCAAGCATATAGACATAAATGAATAGGCTAGTCATGTGACGCGAGAAGATTACGAGTTTTGCTTAATCAAAATTATTCATGATTATTTGTGTATCATTTATGAAAGATTTTAAAATTTAAATCTATAAAATAAAATCTGAACGATAAAATAGATTCTCACTAGATTAACAACTCTTCTTAAAACCAAGAACAAATCAAAGATTTGAGGACAAACAGATAAAAAATACTCCTAGCTAGCCAATTCGAGGACAAACTGATGAAAATTACATAGAACTGGCGGCCTAATCCATCAATCCTTATTTACTAAATAGAGTCATGGCCCTACTAAAACACACAATTAAGTTTGTTTTTCGTGATCTTGTCCAGACTAGACTATTAAGTCGTTTGGATGAGTAATGCGATACTTCTCCTTGTTAGAACTTGTTCTGAACGAGCTACTGAACGAAAGTCTCAGATCTCCCATGAGCCCCTTCTCCTCAAGACTTGTTCTGAACGAGATACTGAAAAAGCTTCTCGAATCTCTATGCTAAACGACTTGTCCAAATTTGAACCAACTGGCATTCCAAGTTATGAGTTACAAATACATCAAGGAGTATATTCGAAGTTATGGTGCTACAATAATTTTCAATTCTACTTTTGTTGTGAATTACTATTGGATCCACTTTGATCAATTTCGATGATGTGGAGGCTATCAGAGCTAAGATTGCTTATGTGAAGGAGAAGAAGCTGCTTGGTTACAATGTGTTTACAGTCAGCAATGATGACAATTGGGTGCTTTCTCTAGCAGGTACCATCTCAACTTTATATGGCTCTACTTTGTCCTCATAAGAGTCAATAAATTGAATCTGCTTATCTAGAAATGAAAGGGAAAAATTGCCTTGCAAATGCACATAACAGAGGATTAGTCATCATGACTTGATTAATCCATTTAAGCAAAAAAAGAATTCATGGGAGCTCTTTGCATGGCAGAATGTTTAGTACTCGTCATCTAACAAAGAGCTTGCCTCCAACTTGAGTATCTTCACCAATGCTCAAAGTTTGAGGTTGACCCTTTTGAGAGTGTAAATTGGCAGCTACGGAAGGATTCTCATTTGAAAATAAACTTGGACAAGGAGGTTATGGTCCCGTGTTCAAGGTAAACTTCTGGTAGAGTACATATGCTGTGGCATTGCCCCATCATCATTACAAGTGCTTCAAGTTTTAGACTAAATAAATTGGCAGAAACATAACTCTATCTATAAACCACTCCCAGCAACATGCAGGAGTAAAAAATGTCTTTCAATATCTTAATGATGGAAAGATGCCAATTAATCATGGGTGTCTATTTATTTTTCAGGGTGTATTACCAGATGAACAAGAAATAGCAATGAAAAAGCTTTCAAAAACATCTACGCAAGGGTTTGAGGAATTTAAGAATGAGGTTATACTTATTGCAAAATTGCAACATATAAATCTTGTGCGACTTTTGGGATTTTACATTGAGAGGGATGAACAAATACTGATCTACAAGTACATGCCAAACAAAAGCTTGGACGTCTACCTATTTGGTCTGATATCTTTCCTGCAATTCAATTATAGTGAATGAGAGAATGTTAAATGCAATAACATATGAGCTCTTGCATCTTTTGCAAAGAAGGTTGCAAGCCAATAATTCCTGATGTTGACACTTGTGCCAAACACCCTTTAAGCTTAAACAAAGCCAAGGTCATCTCATTTCAATCTTATAGGGATACTGGCACAGGCGTCTTTTAAATTTTTGGACATTTTTTTCGCATATCATTCCTTTATTAGCCCCATGACAATTGAATGATTGACTTTTCATGATCTAATTTAATAGACCCTATGAGATGGTATCTATTGGATTGGAGAAAACGCATTGACATCATTGAAGGGGTTATTCAGGGGCTTTTATATCTCCAAGAATACTCGAGAATGACAATTATTCACCGAGAATTAAAAGCTAGCAACATTTATTAGATGATGAGATGAAACCCTAGATCTCAGACTTTAGTATAACTAGAATTTTCAATAAAGATGATCATAAAGCAAATACAGGTCAGATTGTTGGAACATAGTAAGTACTTTGCCTAAAAAGCTTTATAACTTAAGCTTTCTTGTTAGTTAGATGATTAAAGTTGATGTAAAAAAATCCAATGCAGCGGTTATGTTCCTCCTGAGTGTGTTAGACAAAGAGTGTACTCCACCAAATCTGATGTTTATAGCTTTGGAGTTCTACTTCTACAAATCATTAGTGGCAAGAGAACTGCTTGTTATTATGGTTTGTATGAGAACCTAAATATCATAGAATATGTAAGTAACTTTGGTAAACATTGCTAAGACAACTGTGGATCAAAATCTTACACTTCTGTTCTTTTGCTGAGTACCTATGCACATTTCTGTTTTACAAGTATTTGATGCTTAATATTCTATAATTTCAAGCATATTAGCTATGGAAAGAAGGCAAAGGCATGGAATTTATGGATTCTTCTCTGGATGATACACTTTCATCCTGCAAATAGCTCTTTTATGCATCCAGGAAAACGCAAACGATAGGCCATCTATGTTGGAAGTTTCTTCAATGCTAAAAATGAAACTGCAACTCTAACAACTTCAAAAGAGCCAGCTTTTTCAAGGAAAACAAAAGAGGACATAGTTAATTAATTTAAAAAATCCTTTTTCGCCCTTTTCTCTCTCTCTCTCTCTCTCTTTCTTAGATATAGTGTAGTAGTGCCAATTAGTTTAATTCCCTAAATTTAAGGAGATTGTAGTGGTGTATGTGAACTTCGGCAGCGTAATTGTCATGACACTACAACAGCTAACTGATCGAGTTTGGTTGGAGACTTGCAAATTGTAAGCACTTGTTTTTGTGGATAATAAGGCCTGATTTAATTGTGGGTGAATCAGCAAATCTGCTACTTGAGTTCATGGTGGAAACAAAAGAAAGAGGTTGAATCGCCGGTTGGTGTCCTCAAGAGAAAGTGTTGAATCATCCTTAATTGGAGGGTTGTTAACGCATTATAGGTGGAATTCAATCATTGAAAGTGTGTGTGCAGAAGTGCCAATGCTTTGTTGGCCATTCTTTGGGGATCAGTAAATAAACTGCAAGTATACTTGTAATGAATGAGGCATTGGCATGAAGATTAATAATGGCGCCAACAAAGAGGGAGTAGGAAAGCTTGTGAGAGAGTTGATGGAGGGAGACATGGGTAAAAAAATGAAGAAAAAGGTCATGCATTGGAAAAAATTGGCTGAAAAGGCCATTGATCCAAATGGTTCTTCATCTATCAACTTAAACAATTTGGTGAATAAAGTGCTTTTATCAAAAGGCTAGATGAATTTTGAAGTAAGTGTTAATTGCAAAGAAGTGTTGTGATAGATGTATGCTGTCATTTTTGTTTTCAATTGGACCTGTTATTAATATTGCTCCACCATGCTGTGGGCTGATGATCAAATGGAGTATTTCCTATGACTAACAATGCATTTGGTCTAATCTAATACAAGGAATCTTTGCAATTTCTAAAAGAAAATTAAATCTTCACAAAGATTCTCAAATTTTCTTAATAAATGATGATCATATGACTTTTTTTTTTCTTCTTTTGAGTGAGATAATGATGTAGGACGGAATTTATCCATATTTTCAGTATATTCCAAAATGAGAAGAATAATAAATAATTTATTGGGAACGCTGTTTAAGAAGATTATTGTTAAGATTCAGACAGTGAAAGTATAGAAGGAAATATTTTATTATGATCATTGCTGATTGTCAACCGTATTTGGTTGATAGGAAAATAAATTTATTGATTTTTTATTTTAGGTTAGGATTTTACTGTTTATTTTATTTTTTCATCGTTAGTTTATTTTTATTGCTTTTAAGATTTCATATTTTGTAATTGTTTTCCTTACTAGAATTAGGTTTACTTTCTCTACTAGGATTTGTAATTATTATTCATGCCTTACTAAGGACTAGGTTTACTTGTTCTATTAGGACTATGATTACTTTCTTTTCAAGTTTTCTACTAGTATTTATAGGTGAGTTTACATTGTAAACAATCACACAATTGAATATTTATTAATTAGAGAATTTCTCTCAAACACTCTGTAGAATTTGTTACTTTTAAGTCTACAGGCTTGTTTTATTTTTCAATCAAAAGACGCAGACACTTCTGGTTTTGTTTACCAAGTCTTCCGCTACATCAGATAAGGAGGTAACGAGACACTTGATTTGCATAAGCAAGGATTGCAATATCCAATGGTAATTCATGATTTAGTCCCTAGTCAAATCAGGAAAATAAATCAAGCAAATGATACAAAATTATAAAAATGAACAAACAAAACAAAACAAAACCCATAATTCATATTATTGTAGGGCAAGAATGTTTTCTGCTAACATTTTAAACAGGAAAAAAATCCAATGGTTTGAAGATCACCAAAAAGCTTCCGTATTGGTAAAATCCATTACTCATAATTTCAACACAGTATCAGAATAATTAGAACACTATAATATCCCACCAACAAAAATCACAACCCAACCATTCCCCAAACTGAAAATAATCACAAAGATTATAAATTTAGGGTTAAACACTTTCTCAGTTCTTGTTGTTTACATCAACGACAAATGACTACCTCGGTTTTAAAAAGTGTCACAAGTGGTATCTGTAGTAAACTATAATACCTATTGGGTATTTTCATTTGTATTCCGTCTAATAATTTAATGGACTACCACATCACCACTACTTAAAATGCAACATGTGTTCAGTGGGCCAACTCCTTAGGGTTTGAAAGCCATGTCAGCTAGAAAATTAATAAATAATAATAGTAATAAATTTTTTTTAAAAAAAATTAATAATTTTTTTAAAAAAAAAAAACTATAAGAGTTGCAAAAAGAGGTGGCTGAAACCACCCCCAAGAGCTAATAGGGGTGGCTCGAGCACCACCCCCTATGGGCGGTCGGGGGTGGCCGAACCACCCATTTGGCCGAAACCATCCCAGACTGGTTGGTCTAGGGGTGATTGAAACACCCCCAAGACACAATGAGGTGGCCGGCCAATCCCATTTGGGCATAGGGTGGTTTCGGCCACCTTAGATTGCCGATATGGGGTGGTTGAAACCACCTCCAAGACCCTTGGAGGTAGTTTGGCCACCTCCAACTTACAAAAAGGAGTGGCCGAAACTACCCCCAAAAGCCTTGGGATTGCCAAGCTACCCCTGTTTGGCATGGGGTGGTTCAGCCACCCCCATACCGGCCAGTTTTGGGGAGGCCGAAACCGCCCCAGGCGCAAACGGAGGTGGCTGGCCACCCTATTGTCTCTTGGGGGGGTTTCAACCACCCCTATTTTGCAAGTTGGGGTGGCCAAGACCAACTCAGGCCCAAAGCCACCCCCATTGGCTCCTAGGGTGGTTTCGCCTAGCCCCTTTTGCAAGCTGGGGGTGGTTCCACCACCTCCTGGCTGGCGATAGGGGTGGTCGGCCACCCCCATAGTTTTTTTTTTAAAAATAATTTTTGTTTTTAGTTTTATTATTATTAATATTTTATTGATTTTTCTAGCTGATGTGATATTCAAACCCTAAGGAGCTAGTTCACTAGACATGTGTCCCATTTTAAGTGGTAGTGATGTGGGATTTCATTAAATTATTAAATGGAATACAGACGGAAGTACCAAATGAGTATTATGGTTTACTACAAGTACCATTTGTGATACTTTTTGAAACCAAAGTATGCATTTGTTATTGATGTAAACCACATGGACCGGAAAAGTGTTTAACCCATAAATTTAAGCAAAAACCAGAAATCAAACATAGCGAAAAGCTTTCAAACAACTGATATATATTCCTGCTTGACCCAATCTTCAAACCCCTCAACAGCCTCCCTAGTCTGCTGTCTGAGCTTATCAAGCGACTTAGAAACATGGGTCTCCTTGGTAACCTTCTGTTTCTCTCCTTTTCTTGCTTCTCAGATTTTTCCTTGAACCACAGAGAGGAAAGCAGGAGGTTGTTCTTGCTTGGTCTTTGCAACATCGTTTATCTCCATTATAAGCAAATGAAAGTGAATTATTCAGAAACTGGCGTCAAAGAACAAAGCTTTGGAGCCAAACTCTAAAGCCAAAGATAAAGATAAAACCTTTGGACTGGTCGGCACAAAACTGCGAAACTAAATCTCCCTCACTCTTAAAAAAAAAAAAAATTCCCTCACTCCAAAGCAGACAGTACTCCCTCCAGAAAAGAATACGAGGAAAGCATCGCATTCGTCGCGTTCCCGAATGATGCGAAAAACGAACCGTTTTATACTAATTGCAATGGCGACTGTTAAGGTTGTTAAGACGACACCGTATTTTCATATTCTAGATACCTGTAATAATAGCTACTAAAGTGACGACCCATTTGGTTGCATGATGGTAATAATCGACGTAAGAAGTACTAGAAGATTTTTTCTTACCCAAAAGAATGTAGCTTGCACACCTAAAAGATATATATATTTTTTTTTCTTGTAAATCAACGCATGGACAAACAAAAAGAGTAATGTTAGAGGTACAATTATTTTTACAATTACCACTTAAATTGTCATTATTTATGTTCTCCTAAAATTTAAAGTCTCTCAATTTAGTGTATCAAAGTTTCAATTAGTTGTCATGTCCCCTCTCCTTTAGTATTTTTTGTTAAATCATTTTCAAATTCTCAAAATAGCATTTTTTTAAAAAAAAAAAAAATTAATTTTTTTTCAAGATTCAGGTATAAGTATTTACGCAAATTCCGTAAAATCCCGACCAACCCTAAATCCTTGCAATTTTTTTTTTCTTTCCTAAAAAAATGATGGGTATTTTAGAAATTTTAACACCTTTCCATTAGGGGGGAATTTAAAAAAAATTAAAAGTTCGATACACAAAATTGAGACTTTAAAATTTGGGGACATTGAAAAATAAATAACAATTCAAGGGGTAAATAAAGTTATTCCTTTTTATTTTCTTGTAATTTTCCCTTTTGTCCTCCCCACATTAAATAGAAAAAAAAATAAAAAATAAAAAACACAATATATGGAAAGTTTATAGTTCGGTGTTTGTGCATATATATTACGAATTTTGCTTCCTCAAAATACAAGAATGTACGTATACATCTTTGAAAATGTTACCTCAGCAATGATGCATGAGGTTGTTTTGTATACGAGTGAATACTCACAATTCTTTTACAACATATATATTTGTGTCCGTATGTGATTGTATCGCCCGCTAAAAAAAAAATTTAATACTCTCGAATCATATATAGATACGAGTTAACAAATTGTCAAAGTAGTGTAAGTTTAACATTTTTTTTAGACTAATGTTAATTCTTCACATTTATTTTCAGCTAAGGTGACATGTTTTAAGTGTCTGGTATAAAAAATTACTTAAAATACATCGTGTCAATTGGCTATCGTGTTCTATCTTATTTATTACAAAACCCGGCCTTCTCATCTCTATTTTTGAATTCCCTTACAGAGTCCTTTTGATGGTTGAGTTTTATCATGATATTGCTGGCTGTTGTGATCGGTTTGGAGTTTATCAGCATCATTATCCTTTGATGATAGATAAAGACAACATAATGGTTGGTGTCCTAGAAAATGAACATCGATCGTAGTTGTAGACTGTAGTTCTTTTTATAATGGTTTTTTTTAAAAAAAAAAAAAATTATCCGTGACACTGTCATAACTGATTGGTGCTGTGTATATATATATATGGCATTTAACGTTTTCTTTGGGTGCAAGGATCTATTCGTTATTTGATAAATAATAAAAATTATTTTCTATTTCATCTTTCATCTATATTCGTTCAGTTGAGGAATGAATTTATTATTGAATTTGTAAAACTTATGTATGAATCCTACCAATTCAATAGTAAATTTGTAAAAAAAATGTTAGAGAATGAAATATAACATCCCTCTTATTATTTTTGCATATTATAAGAAGCTCTCATAACATTTTTATACTGCATTACAAATCGGTCTAATTTAGCATTTTTTTTCCTTGAATATAAATGGGACGCAGCCATGCATTATGTTGTTGTGCGCGCAGCAGCCATGTCTGCCACCACCATGGGCTTTGCAGCACCGTGGTTTCTAAGAAAATTAAGCAGCAAATGCTATAGCTAGCTAGTCTCACGCTCTTGGTATCAAGAGCAAGCTCCGCTCTCTTCCTCTGATCACTTCTCCCCTTACTTCTCAAGGTGCGAGTATGGCTTTGGGATGGCACTCTCTGGTAGTACGATTGCTTTATGTCTCACTCTTGCTAGTGTTTATGCTAAATTTGGGCTAAAGTTGGGTGTTTTTCGGACACCCATTTCTCTCTCTGAATGGTTGAAACACGTAATTTATTGACACTAAATTTATTCAAACAATTGTAAGTTATATCATCTTAATGCAGCCGTTACCATGATGATGATGATGATGATTGCAATAATTTGAATGGGGAAAATTTACTTGGTATAATTTTGAGATTACTTGCCACAAGTTAAAAATCTGCGCTTGTACAGTATATCTTTATTGACTTGTTTCTATGAGTGTTGAAAAAACTACTGTATAGGTGTTGTAGTTTTTTTTTTTTTACCACACCTAAACCAAATCCTACAGTCAATTTTGATCCGAAGTCAAACGCGCCCATTGCGCTATGCGGTGAACCTTTGTTCTCTCTGTGCGTGAATCCACTTCACTGTGGACTCCAATTCATGTTCAGCCATCAAGGTATAGGGAGGACTTCAAACTAATTAAGAAGAATCCAAAATAATCAGATGACGGCACAAGCAAAAGCTAGATCGGAACAAGCACTGACAGAAGCTAGATCCGAACCGTTGCAGAGAAACCATACCGATAGCAAAACACACCAACAACAAGAAGATTGTGTATCTTAAATGCCATCAACTTGAATGGAGGAATATTAATTAATTGCATGATACCTGCGCATAGTGCAGGTTATGTGCCAAGTAAGATATTAAAGCAAAAACTAATTTGCAAGTTGTGAATATGATAAATTGTCATTTTTATTAATTGAAAGGTCAACCATGGCGTATCCACACATTGATTAAATAAATTTTGCTGCTTTAGTTGTACGCTCTTTTAGACTACGCACAAGTTGTGGTGGACAACAATTCAATCATTTTGTCAAACAGACAAGAAAGGGACTTGTTAACCATTTAATATCACGATACGAGGTATATATATGATAAAGGGATAAAGAAATTTTATAATTTTTTTAAAAGTATAGATCTTTAAATTATGTAAATTTAGGCTGTTTTTTATACGGAACGGCTTAAAAAATTTTATTTATTACAAATATGACATGTTACTAATGAGAATTAAATATATTTTTATCATGTTCTTGTGATTTATGACGTCGTAAAAAAATTTTGAATTAAAAAATGTATTTTACTTTATTAAAAATGAAATGTCTATTCAAACGTGAAGAAAAACCTTTTGACAAGAAACAAAAAACATTATACAAGCTAAACTCTCTGCTAACAACCATATATAGCATAACAACCCCAAACTACCAAATCTTTGATTCTATTTACAATTAGAAACCCCATCTACGACAGAGAGAGACATTATTAGACACAGATTACTTTCTCCTTTGGAAGTCCCTAAGAATTTTTTAAGTAATTTTGACTTGCAAGGGCGGCGAATTAATGGAACAAATTAATCGATGTTGACTGTGTACGTCCATGAGTTTCATTTTGGTAATATAAGTATATATCATTAATCAGAGAATTAATTATCTCCAAAGCGGAAAAATTTAAGAAATAGAGAAGGCTATATATATATATAATATATATAATATATTTTGTGACAATACGGAATTATATGGATCTCCAATGAAGCAGAAAAATAGCAGAATAGAAAAATAACACAATCACACAAGACACCAAGATTTAAGTGGTTCGGCTTAACAAGCCTACATCCACTGGCGGAGACGATCCTGAGGAAATTCACTATCAAAAGGTGAAGTACAAAGAGTAGTACAAAGAAAACTACTCAAACCCAAAAAACCCCAATACACCCAAGCTTTTCTTATATATAAAACAGAGAATTAAATACAAAAGAGAAATATATCTCTTAATTCTCTAAGAGCTTCTGCAACTCTCTCTTTGCTCTTTCTCACGAAGATCTGCAACTCTCTCTTCTTTCTTCTTTCTTCCTCTCTTCTTCTCTCTGGTTTATCACTTAATCACCGAATGACAAAATCCACACCACACCATTTATATAGTCGGTCATCTTTCAATAAGAAAGGAAGACCATAATTGCATTCCATGATGAGATAGCTCCAAGTGGGAGACAAGTGGGAGACAACATCATGAAAGAGAGAAGAAATGATGGTGAGACAAAATGATGAAAGAGAGAAGTAATCATGAAAGCTTGGGGGGCCCACCAAGACTTGTGAAAGGCAAGTCATACACGACATATATATATGGATTCCAGCATCCCTCCAGCACTCAGTGGGCTTTAATTTTTTTTTATTTTTTAATTTTTTTTATTTAAACCCACTGAGTGCTGGAGGGATGCTGGAGGGATCCCAGCGTCACCTCCAGCATTCCTCATATATATATATACATATATATATACGTATGCTCTTCCTCCTCAATCTCAATGCTCCAAGCTAGGAATATATATCTCATACTAGCTAGCTAGCAAGCAAGAGTACGCTGCCTCGGCTTAATTCCCTTCAAATTTCATTGGCTTCGTCTGTCGTGAAAGCCGCATACTGGCTTAACGGCAGTGTTATCCCGGCTAACATAGATTCCACCCTTTTCACCCATCTTTTCTGTGCCTTTGCCGATCTTGACCCCAACACCAACCAAGTCACCATTGCACTCTTTCTCAGCCTTCACCCAAACTGTGCAAGAACAAAACCCTACGGTTAAAACCCTTTAATCAATCGGTGGAGGAAACGAAATGGCTGCAACTTTTGCTGCGATGGCTAGCCAAGCCAAGACTCGTAGTGCATTCATAGAATCCTCCATAAGAGTAGCCAGGGTTTACAACTTCCTCGGCCTAGACCTCGACTGTGAGTACCCCGAGACGGACGAGCAAATGGCCAACCTTGCCTCACTCCTCAGGGAATGGCGAGAAGCCGTCGGAATCGAGTCCGGCAGCAATGGCCAGGCACCGTTGCTCCTAACCGCAGCGACCTATTCCTCTTCATTGCATCAGGGGATACTTTATCCCATTCAGTCTATTTCAAACAGCTTGGACTGGATCAACCTAATGGCCTACGACTTTTATGCCCCCGGTTGGTCACCGGACGTGGCTGGACCACCTGCAGCACTGTACAATACAAGAGACCCACTAGCTTGCGGGGATGCCGGCGACCGTGCTTGGATTGATGGAGGTGTGCGAGCCCAAAAATTAGTCCTCGGCCTTCCATTTTATGGCTACGCATGGAAACTAGTACATGCTAATAACAATGGAGTATTTGTACCAGCTAATGGAGCGGCTAAAGGACCGGGTATAGCCCCAGATGGGTCCATAGTTTATAACCAACTCGTCAATTTCATAAGCCAGAACGTTGCCGCAACAGCTTACGACGCCGCAATTGTTTCAGACTATTGCTCTTCTGGGACGACTTGGATTGGTTATGATGATACGAATAGCATCACTACTAAAGTTCAATATGCTGTGGGAAAGGGATTGGGTGGTTACTTTGCATGGCAAGTGGGCGGCGGCGACAACGATTGGACTCTTTCTCGAGCAGGTTAGTGTATTAATTTATGAAATTCAGTCATTTATTGCTATCGCAATTACTCATGCATGCACTTAACAATTTGCTAATTAATTTACGTACGTGATGAAACTACTGTTGTTGTTGCATGGCCGGGGAGCGTAGGGATTTGAGACTTAAGATTGGATGCAAAAGGTGGGTATTATCAACATTTGGCCAATAATCGGATGTGTTGTGCTATTTATAATATAGGAGTTTGTACGTATTGTCATAATAAGGCCAATTATCTTTTCCGGCAGTGTGCGCTCAGTTTCCACCATCGGCCCACGCCGGTCCATCTTCGTCGCCGTCACGTGTCACCGTTGTTGGCCACCCGCCAACCTCTTGTCTTCTCCGACAGTGTGCGCGCTCAGTTTCCACCACCGGCCCACGCCGGTCCATCTTCGTCGCCGCCACGTGCCACCGTTGTTGGCCATCCGCCAACCACTTGTCTTCTCCAGCAGTGTACGCGCTCAGTTTTCACCACCGGCCCGTTGTCGGCCCTTTTTGTGTCTGGCCCAAGTCGGCCCCTTTTGGATTTTGGCCCAAGCCAACTCTTTTTGTGTTTTGGCCTAAGCTGGCCCTGAATCCCGGCCCATGCCAGTCCATCTTCGTCGCCGCCACATGCCGTCGTCGCTGGCCACCCGCCAGCCTCTTGTCTTCTTTGGCATGTGCCGCGCTCAGTTTTACCACCGACCTCCGTTTATCACCCACCGTGTAGGCCCATACTCGGTCTCTGCCGCCACAGAACTTGTTTTTGTTTCAAACTCAAGGTTTCAGAATCTTCCACCTTGAGTTTGAGGGGGATGTTAGAATATACCGAAAATATAATATCTTTTCCGTATATTCCATATTTGTTGATACTTAATATTCTCTATTTAGGGTTGATTGTAACAAATCTAGGAGATTTGATTACCAAACTTATATTCACTCAGTACTCTATAAATAGGGACTTTGTATTGTAGACAAAACAAGTTAATGAGTACAATGTAGCCCTAAGGGCCTTTCAGAGTGTGGACGTAGGTGTCTAACACCGAACCACCCGTAATTCCTTGTGTCTCTTTCTCTCTCTTATTTCCCTATTATATATTCTCATATTTAGTATTACGCACATTTTTAACAATTGTTAATGTTAAGCTTGTATTATCTATTTACATGCAATTAGGCCAATAAAATATATATATATAATATATATATATATATAAAAGCTGTATTTATCAAGAATAAGGCCAATAATTAATCAAGTGTTTTGTGTTATTTGTGATGTTAAGGCGAGCTTTATGCAGACATATATACTATCATGCACGCTAGGACTAGAGTTTATTGTTTCAACACAAGAGGCTAGAGCCCATATTATTTATCATGCGTCATCATCAATTGCCTTACCTCTGCTTTGATACTCTTAGGTCACTGTGGCTGACCGCCTCCATTCATCGCGGTCGACTGTTGCAATTTTCAACCAAAATAAAAAATAATAATAATTGAGAAAAGAAGAAGGAAGAAGGAAAAAAAAACAATAAAAAAAGGAAAAGAAAATTCGGTAAAAAAAAACAAGCAAGAGGCAAGTTGCCAATATTATTTTGGCCCATAGTTTGCCATCTTTTGGCCTATTGTTATTTAAGGTGCATCTTAGATCACTATTGCTGACCGCCTCTAGTCATTGTTGTAATTTCCAAAAAAAAAGGAAAAAAAGAAAAATCAAACTCAAAGCTTCAAGAATCTTTCATCTTGAGTTTGAGAATATCTTATGAGATCTGATTAAAGATATTTAATTATAATATTTCATAATCAGATTTAATGACAAACAACTTTAATTGATTTGATTATCATACTTATCTATTCTAATTCTCTTACAAATGAGATTATTTTGTATTTTAACATCATCAATTTAATAAGATCATAATATAACCTTTAAAGCTTTAATATATAGACGTAAGTCATAGAAATGAAATAAAAGTTATAGTACTTCAATCATTTTTCCAATTCAAAATGAAGTATACATATCGTGTATAAAATCAATATATCTGTTATTTTTATTTATTTATTTTTATTTTTTTCTATTCAAATAAAAAAAAGGGGAAAAGGGAAAGATACCTGTCATATATTTGAATGATTAAGTAACTTTACATATTATTTGACTATTTTTATAGATCAGATATTTAATTAAATTCACGTACGTATTGGACTCATTCAATATTCATCGTACCTTTAGAAATGAGAAGCTCTTAATTAATATTTATCACGCAGTTGAAAGGGTGGAATTAAGACGCGCGTTTGATCATCTTTGATAACGAAGCATTGCAATTTGCTAGTGATAAGGAATTTTGCTGTATTGTTCACACGCGCGGGAGTCCATATTTTTCTATTTACAATGCATTTTATTTCGTCGCATGCACGTCATCCACACATAGAAGCGTGACGCCAGCCACAGATTCGTGCTGAATATCCTACATTGGCGGCGATCAATGGAACAACATTAATCAATCAGAAAATTTACTAGCTAGCATGCAAGTAAATTACTCCAAGAGGAAGGGGGTAAAAAGAGTAAAAGTTACTAGCTAGCAAGCAAGTATATATGGGTCATATGAGTCTATATTAATGTTTTGAGTTTTTTTTTAGAGCTTTTTTTAAATTATTTTAGACTATTTTTAGTATCTTTTTAGGGCAAAAATTTTAAAAAAAAATCCCAATTCCATGAGACTAAAAAAAAAAAAAATAGAAATCAATTTGTTCTCTCTAACTCCCACATCTGCAACCTAACGTAAATGCATTTAAAGAGGAGCCAGTTAGGCAAAATGAAGGGGTAGAGTTATAATTCTACCCCTTACAAAAGGGTAGAATTATAATTCTACCTTTATGTTTTCTCTAACTAGCTCCTCTCCATTTCAAATTGAAATAGAAATAATTATGGTCCAACGTAAATATATAACAAAATTATAAATTTCAAAACATTTAATTTGAAATCAAAGTATACAACCACTGTCACCAAAAATTCTGTGTAGAATAAACAATAAAGAATATATTATAGGTATATTATATCATATACTATATATATATATATAAAAGGGTAGGCAGTTTGCAGTTATTAACCGCCTACTCCTACCATTAAAACCATTAACCATCCTATCCTAGACGGTTAATAATTTTTTATAATTACCTTAAAAAACAATTATGTAGTTATGCTGTTACTTGTAGTCGCGGTTATAATCACACCATTGTACGGCCCTAAGAAGAAGATTGCAAGCATGTAGTTATGGTACTGTGAATGACGATTTAAACCTCCTAGAATACGTAAGTTGGTTTAATTTTGCTTTTTTCATTTTGTGTTTTGTGTGTGGTTGGGAATTGAATTTTGCTAATTATGATCAGTAAGATTGATATCATGGTTTCATTTTGTAATATCCAGAAACTTAAGGGACTCTTGGGTAATTTTCATTTATAGTATTTCAAACCAAAAAAAAAAAATGTGGATTGGGAGACGAATTTGATTTTCTTTTTGTTTTGAGCTCCAACTAATCATTGGTTTGATTTTGTGATTTTCGGATTTGGCTTTGTTTTGTCTTTGCCGAATTTGGTTTGAACTTCAGGGTTGATTTTCAGTTAAAGAATAAAGGTTCTTGTGGAATTCCCGAAATGATTTTGAAGATAGATATGTTTGATTTGTGGGGAGTTTGGTTTCATTTGGAAAGTGGTTTGGGGTCTAACAGAGAAGAAAGGAGAGAACATGGGAGAAGAAAAAGAAAAAAGAAAAGAAAGAGAAGGAATAGAGGGTGGAACACACAGAGAGAGAGAAAGAAAATTATTTAGAGCATCCTTAATAAGCTCTCTATAATGAGAGTTTCGCCAAAAAATAAAGAAGCTCAAAAAACGTCCTCAAGCAAGCTCTTTAAAATTTTCACAAATTAGTTCTTGTCAAAAAGTTTTTCCAAATTTGGTGCTCATTTTGCTTTTGCTATTGGGTTTTATAATATATTTTTTTCTCTTCTCGCGCCTTCTGCAAATACCACACCTTACTTTTCCTCTTCACTTTCCTCTCCCGCTCTCTTTATTTCCTGTTTCTCTCTCACTGTCTCTGACAATTTTGAGAAAAAAAAAAAACCCAAATCAATCCCACGCAGCTTTAATCCGACCAGCCAAGTGCTCATCCGTTGATATCTCGGTGCTGCTTCCCTGCTTCATATCATTTCTTCCTGCTTCATGGACACTTGAAGGCCATATCTGTGTATCTCTCTCACTCTCTCTTTATTTTTGACAAAGATTTGATTTTTTCATCTGGGTATTCTTTTTCTTTTTCAAAGATTTTATATTTTCATGTGGATATTCTTTTTCTACTTCATCTGGGTATTTTTATCTGCAACCATTGTTTTCCTTGTTTTATTCCCTTTAAATGATTATAAAATGCCGTTTGAATAATCTTGATTTGAATGGATTGTTTGGGTTTTTTGGGTCACTCGAATCTCTATACAGCCCTGAAAGGGATAGTGCAAGCTAAGTCCAAGTCTTCTGCTTGATCATTGTTTATCATTCGAATGATTATTTTTGTTGTAGCACACAACATTATTTGTGATTGAGACCCTCATCCTTCCTCTGCAGTGTATTAATTCGTTTTCAATTATGAGTATTAAAAGTTGTTTTCAATTAAATGTGAACTATTAATTTGTTCTATTTGTTTGTCATCAATTTATGTTGGAACTTGGTTTTATTTCTGCTAAACATTGGTTTTTATACTCACATTAAATATGAACTTTGTTTTATTTAAGCACCAATATAAGCTTAAAACCAATGTTCTGCAGAAATAGAATCAATCACATTTACGTTAGTACAAAAATAGAATTGAATGTAGAAGTTCACATTTACGTGAACTAGAAATTGAATATACAGAATTACATTAATATAATGTCATGACACTACAAAAAAAGGACCATGTTTCAGGCGTTTATGATGCTGGCGTTTATAACAAACGCAAGCTTAAAAATATTTGCTGGCGTATCAACAAATACGTGGTTAAAAAAAAAAATTCCCACGCCAGGACAGACGCCAGGAAATAAACCATACTTTCCTGGAGCATAGGTAAACGCCAGGAAAGTATGGTTGAATTTCCTGGCGTATGGCACATGCGCCAGGAAGCAATCTTGACGTTAGACTTTCTGGCGTGGCCGTACGTATGTCTAAAATGTTTGAAGCCAAGCTTTAACCGTAAGTCTAAAATGTTTGAAGTCAAGCCTTAACCATAACACTTACAAAAAAAAAAAAAAAAAGCCTTAACCATAACTTTTAATGGACTTTTTGAAACTTGAAGCCAAGCCTTGATTTACGGATGGGACTTTAAATCTGACATGCACCAATATTAACACTTTAACCTTTTTTTTCTTAGTTTTGTTTTTTTAGGAATTAAGCCTTAGCCGACTTTAAACTTAGTTATATATTATACTTTTTTTTTTCTTTTAAGTATATATTATACTTAAAACAATATGGCCATGTTTTTTCTTTAAGTATATATTATACTTACAACACTATACTTAAAATTATATATGGAATTTTTGTTACTAATTATTAATTATATGAAATATATGACTATAGTAGTTACCTGAGATTATGAAAAACAATAATTTCATTGACCTCTAATTAAATTCTAAACAAGCTCATGTAGATTTAGCAAATCTATCAATAGATCTTTGTTTAAGAAAAAAAAAATTAAGATTACCATCCTTAGATATCAAATTCAAATTGCATATCTACAAAAAAAAAAAAAAAACTTTATCAACTAGTTAACCATGATTTTTCAAAAATACAATTTGAAAAACACATAACATCGTATTAAAACTAGCTTGGTCAAAGAATATGCTAATTGGTTGAAATACAACATTGTTGAATTATTTATTTCGTTTGGTTAAATTTTGTTTAACCTTTTTTTTTTAAAAAAAAAAAAAATGACCCCCTAAATCAAAATTCGGCTCTGCCACTAGTCATAGGTCCTTGCTTTACAGAAAAATAAAATAAAAAATTAATTTTTTTCCCTGTTTTTCGAGAGAGATATCATTTGAAGTGTTTCAATTTTCTGGTATACCCCCCCTCCTTGCATAGACAATTTAAATTGTTGACTCTAATAAGTTTGCTTTCTAATGTAATTGTTGAATCATCTTGTTCGTTTATTATTATTTTTTTTAAGCTTTTATTATTTTTATTTTAAGACTAGCTCTTTATTTTTAAGTATTGTTCCTTTTTAAAAAATCAGTGAGTGTATAAGTTCATATTAAAGCTTTCTTAATTATCATTTGATTTATTTAAAAGGTTAGTGCTTTCTTTTTATAAGCTTTCTTTAAAAAATTTATAAGTGCGGAAAATTACTGGCGTATTTGCGTGCAGGAATTTTCAAGAACATTATCAATTTGTCATTCCAATTTTGCCCCTCTTGTATAAGGGACCGGCTCCTCTCCATATCATTTGAAATTGAAGGGATCCATTTCCGAACATATATAGTCAGCATTTTCCCAAGCACACCTAGAGATCAGACTTTTCATCAGAAGATTTTGAATGTGGTGAATTTCAATTTTGTGATAAATTGAACTTTATGAATTTTGTATTATCTATCCATGTGTATTAATTTGATCAATAAATGTCATCCCCTCTCCACGAGGAATTATTGTTATTTCTCACAATATTAAGAGACTTGAACATGTCATATGGATCAAGATAGTCTATAGGAGTGCTCAATACTCAAATTAGCCAAGTCATTGACTGATTGTGACTTCTCAAAGTACACTTTGCATACATGTCATGTATGCATCAGTTTGATCGATCGTGATCAGATCGAAGGATGGATCGAACGTCCAATCGATCCTAGTGCATTAGTTCGATCGAACCTAGTGCATTTGCCAGATCGATCATGATGCTATCAAATGATCAATCAAACATATGATGGATCGAATTTTTTTGAATTTTGTATTATACTATTGTCGATCATATACAATCAAACGATTAATTGAAACTTCAAACTCTACAATTGAATTTTGAGAAGATCGAACAAGATCAAACTCTACAATATTGAACTATTTGGTCGATAAAACCATCATCCAAATCCTTTATATAATATTTAACAATTCTATATATATAATATAGATATATATGTAGTATATATATATATATATATGAAACTTCAAAATATGAAAATAAATAAATAAATAAATAAACTTAGGTTTTATTTTATAGGATAATATGAAACTTTACCAATAATATTAAGTAATTTAGTTTTTGACTGTAGTCTTTTTTTTTAAAAAATAAATTAAAAGGCTAATATGTTTTTTAGTAATCTTTCAAAAAAAAAAAAATCCTATCAGTGTCTGATATCAAAACAGTAATGAAAAAAAAAAAGAAAAAAAAAAAACGATATCAAAGGCTAATATGAGTTTTTTAGTAAGCTTTAAAAAAAAAAAATCCTATCAGTGTCGTGATATGATCAAAACAGTACTGAATAGAAAAAAAAAAATCCTATTAGTGTCGTGATATCAAAACAGTACTAAAAAAAAAAAAAAAAAAAAGAAAAACAAAACGATATCAAAGGCTAATATGATTTTTTTTAAAATAAATTAAAAGGCTAATATGATTTTTTAGTAAGCTTAAAAAAAAAAAAATTATCAGTGTCGTAATATCAAACAGTACTGAATAGAAGAAAAAAAAATCCTATTAGTGTCGTGATATCAAAACAGTACTAAAAAAAAAAAAAAAAGAAAGAAAAACAAAATGATATCAAAAGGCTAATATGATTTTTTTTTAAAATAAATTAAAAGGCTAATATGATTTTTTGTAAGCTTAAAAAAAAAAAATTATCAGTGTCGTAATATCAAAACAGTACTGAATTAAAAAAAAAAAAAATCCTATAAGTGTCGTGATATCAAAACAGTACTGAAAAAAAAAGAAAAAGAAAGATATCAAAACAGTGCTAAAATTACTAAAAAAAAAAAAAATCAAAACAGTGCGTTTGGGCAAAAGTATTACGCGGGAACAAACCATGTCTGCCGCTTATATTTTTTTTCATCCTCTTTTTTTTCAATCCGACGGCCCTAATTCTCCGTTTAACCCATCTTTTCCTTCTCAAACCGCAGATTCTCTCTATCTCTCTTTCTCTCCCCGGCGAGCACAGCAATCAAATTCACGCACAGCAATCTGTTTTTCACTAGCAATCATCAACTCTCGCAGGTCTTTCAATCTCTCTCTCTCTCGCTGGTATTGTATGTATGTGAAGCTATTTGTGAATATGGATTTCGGGTTGATGGGTGTGTTGGTAAAATCGTGGGATGCAGAATTTTGTTGATTAATTGTTGGTTGGGATATTGTGTTGTTGCTCTGTGACAGTCATAGGTTTTGTTGTTTGTTTTGTTTTTTTAAACTTTTGATGGATGAGAATCTCAGTTCATATATGTGTTTTTGTTTGGAGTTTCTTCTGCGTGTTATCTGGTTTGTGAGAAAATTAGGATCTAAAAGAATTTTTGAAGCACTCTGTTTTGTGGTTTCTTTTCTTTTTTTTTGTGAGTCTGTTTTGGGGTTTCGGTGATGTGTGTTCATGGGTTTATTGGGTTGAGATTCTATGGGGTTGAGCACTCTGTTTATTGGGTTTATTGAAGTGTTAAAATATGGGGTTGAGCACTCTGTTTATTGGGTTTATTGAAGTGTTAAAATATGGGGTTGAGCACTCTGTTTATTGGGTTTATTGAAGTGTTAAAAGATAACTGCACCTAAAATGGCATCGAAGTGTTAAAATATGTCATCAAAAATATCAGAAATATCAGGGAATGGAAGTGATATTTTTAGGTACAGTTAAAATATCAGTGTATGTCAAGTTCACGTCTGCAATTTGGAGATTATATATGTATATTTATATATATACATATATAAATATATGTATAGTTGTATGTATATTTGTGGGCCACCTGTTTTCTCATCGACTTAGCTCTCAATGCATCCACCTTTCATCAGGTAAACCATTTCTCACTTTCAATCTTTCTAACTTGATTGATAGCAATTGCCTTGGGTGTTTCGAATCAGAGATTGGTTGAAATTAGGGGTTTATTTGTGGGGCTTTGATTTTCGTTTGGGGTGACACAATACAAGAGAATATATGGTCTACTGGTTTTCTGTTTGAAAATGAGGTGAATGGCCAAGCTAGGCTTGAATTTGGAGTTTTTGATTTTGGTTGTCTTGAATGAGGAAGTTTTGGGACAGATTTTTCTGGGCATTCGGTTTTTATTTCACTTCTTTCTTACAAGGATTTATGGTTGATTTCTTATTTAATGTATCTTCTAAAATTTCCAACAGATTTAGGGTGTTGATGATCTTCTCAGTGCCATCAATTTTTTACCATCAGTCTCTGCCTCTGGTGATAGTAAAAAAATTAAGAATAATGTACATTGGCATGCAGCATCCAGTGCATTTATGTCTCTAGTTTAGTTTTGCAAGAGCTATTGAAATCTTACAGGTAGGAGAGCGTATAAACGTTTATCTAATCACACGTGTTTAATGTGATTGAATTCTATTTGTTTGTTTTTGCTGCTTGCAGGGTTAAAATAACACTACAAAAAAACCGGTGTTTACCAACGTTTTGGTGGAGAAGATGCGTTTTTGGGGATTTTTTACATGAATTTAACGGAGGTTAGAGGAGAGTGTGGAGAAAAGGCCGTAGCTTTTTGGGGTTTTTATTGTGATTGATTGTTTGGATATGGCGTTTTTTTGGATTTTTTACATGAATTTAACGGAGGTTAGGGATTTTGTGGAGAAATGGCCGTGGGTGTGATGGAAGGTTGGCCTTCACTTTTGTTTCTTTTTGAATTTGGGTCAGACATTGGGTTTGGCATGGATTGAACCCCTTTTACATGTTTATTTCCTGATTTGTTGCATCATGCTCCATTTGGTAGAAGACCTCTTAAGACAGGACTAAACGTTAATTGTGTGCAATCTTAGGTATTTTCCTTTTTATGTTTTTATTTTCTTTATAGTTTTAATAGGAGTTAGTTAAAGTGTATGATCTGTCTCCAAGATTGCAACCAACTGGAAAAATAGAGGTTTGTGGAGGATTTTATGGGTTTTATTGGTTTTTTGTTGAGGCGGATATAGTGTTAGACAGTTGTACATAACATAACTATGAATACGGTTAAATGAAGGAAAATCAAATAGAATTAGTAAAATATTCAATTTTCTTTTGTAAAATATGGAATTATGCGGTTTAAAAGTCGCGTCTCATTACTCTATCCAGATTGACCTTACTTTTGAGGTCATGACTACGACTTTGTTAGGTTCTGGGGATCTGGTTGTGCAATTTCTTAATAACATCGTTTAATAAATTGTATAAATTCCTGAAGGTTAGCCTTTTTTCTGCCTTAAATTGTTTTCCCCTTGGAGTGCCATTGAGATTGTGTGCCAAGTTATTCATATTTGGTTGTTACATGGTGCTTTTGCACTAGATAAAAATTCATTACTTGCTGATTGTGAAGTTGGTCTAACATGCCTTGTTATGTGAATACTTACTATTGTATGATCTTACAATTTGTTGCCTTTTGCTTTATCCAGGTTTGCCTAAAAACTGGAGACCCGAATAAATTTATGTTCTGTAAAAGGTGCGATGGTGCTCACCATTGTTACTACCAGCAGCCTTCTCACAAGGTGGGGTGTAAATTGCTTGTTCCAAAGTTTTATATCATCATTAAAAGAACTTGCTTATATTTGTTCGTGGATAATGCAGAATGTCAGTTCTGGACCTTATTTGTGCCCAAAACATACAAGGTGTCACAGCTGTGTATCCACTGTCCCTGGAAATGGCTCAAGTGTGAGGTATTGATTGTTTTTGTCAAAGTTGACACACGATAATAGGATCTTTACTGGATTTGATGTTTAATTAATTGTTATATTGTTTTGTGATAACTGAAAGTTTGTTAGATCTTAAGGTGTAACAGCCGTGATGCTTCTTTTTTGTTTTTAATTTTTTAATTTTTTAATTTTTTAATTTTTTAATTTTTTAATTTTTTAATTTTTTAATTTTACCATCTATAGTGATAGTCAAAAATATTTCTAAATGTTTTACAATTCTCTCCTATCACCCTGAAGCTTTTGCCAGCCAATGAATTAATAAATTTAGCATCTCCTTTGCTTTTAGCAGGTAAATTCATGATTTGCTTTTTAACTTTACAGGTGGTTTTTGGGTTACACTTGCTGTGATGCGTGTGGAAGATTGTTTGTAAAGGGGAATTATTGCCCAGTTTGTTTGAAGGTATATTCTTGTATGGACTTTATGAAGTTCTTTTAGTTTATTCATTTGCACATTATTGTTTTGGTTGTATACTGCATAATGTTTTCAGTTAGATGTTTTGTAATGAGGGGGAAAAGTTAATGTCTTTTAGGGGTACATGTATGTATCTAGCCCATGAATACTAGTTGAAACATTATTTCCTCTGGCCATAAGAAGTGATTAGTGATTGAAATCTGTTATTTCCTTTTTGCTCTCTCCTTCCCTGTGAGTTCAGATACATCTGATAATTTTTTGTGCATAAAAAGAAAAAAGAACCTGACTAGGTGCGTTGGTCCAATTTTGCAGGTTTATAGAGATTCAGAATCAACACCAATGGTTTGCTGTGACGTTTGCCAGAGCTGGGTGCATTGCCAGTGTGATGGCATCAGGTTCACTTCTGCTGCTTGATTAAAAAATATACTCGATATGTTTGGTCTCTATCATCGTGTTCAATTTCAGTTTTCCAAGGACAGATCACCATGAAAGATTATTTGCAATGATAAAAGTTTTTGATAGTGATAATTCTTCTTTGATTTTAACTAGTAAATTCAAGTTTACATACAAAGTAAATACGGGACACCACCACTTCATAGGAAGGTAATAAGGTATAGCAAACGATAAATACACCCACAAAGAATCAGTGCTTGTCCATTCTACCCCTTCTTATTTTTAATGAAATATATATTTGACCTGTAAGTGCTTTGAACCTATATGTGCTTTGAAATATTTTTAAGGAACTTATATGTGCTTTGAACTTACATTCGGGGCCTACAACTCCAAAAGTACAAAGCTGTAAAACAAGAACAGAGTGCAATAAACAAATAAAAAAGCTAACAAGTACTTTCTATAGTTTGAAAACTCCATTTTATATCTTCCAATTCGTTTATTTTCTGATATACTATTTTTTTCTAATTTATTTAAGATATGGACAAGAGTTGGATCACATTGCCAAGGACTGATCCCAATTATAGGAATGGTGTTTTGGACTTTTTGGTTTTACTTCAAACATGTGTTTTCATTTCTATAGGTTTAAATGACACCTCGCAAGTATAGACGTTTAATCAATCCATCAATCTCCGTACCGAGCGCGCAACCCGAGCCAATAGGCTCTGATGATGAGACCCAAGACTCGAATTGGGAGACACAAGTTCCGCCCACACCCATCAGTGGGCTTGATGCACATTCGACCCCTATAGCACAAAGCCTTGATGGGGAGCCATCGCACAACACCCTGATGGCCCAACCACCGGATTATAAAAAGGGGGAAGTTATGAGTATTGGTATGCAATTTGTCTACGAGTTTACATAGTTGTTTTACTAGTATTTTATGATGAAAAACTATTGAAATGTTTAAATTAGTAGAGGCATGATTAGGTATAAATCCAAAAGCCATAGGTCATAGTGGTGGTTTTAGTATGAGTAAATATGTAAATGCTAGTTTCTTGAAGATTGTTGGGTTTGAGCTTAATTTTAACCTAATGGTATAATATGATTGTTTTCATGCAGGCAAATAGTGAAATTAAGTGAAGATATTTGTGGGAATAGCAAATGCTTGGTATTCGCGAAGAATTTCCGGAAAATGGCGCTAATTCTTTTTATATTATTATAAACCAATTGGTTTGTTAGTATTATGTTTATCAGGATGCTTAAGATTTAGATATCAGAAGGATTTGTTGGTATTATGTTTATCAGGATTTGTTATTTTGTATGATCTTTAAGATCTAGATATTGGAATTATTTTTTGGTATTATGTATATCAAGGTATGCTATTTGTATGATTTTTAAGTAGTTTTTCAACTTAATTTACATGCTAATTTGTTATCAAAATCAGTTTTTTAATTATCAATTGTATTTTGTCAATTTTAAAAATTTGGTATACTGTAATTATTTCTAACCAAATATTTAGAAAATAAATCAAAAAACCATATATTTAGAAAATAAATCAAAAAACCAAGTATTTTAAAAATAAATCAAAAAACCAAATATTTTAAAAATAAATTAAAAACACTTCCTAATGCGCCAGGAAGAAACATCTTCCTGGCACATGCCCATGCGCCAGGAAGAGTGACCTGGCGCATTGCTTTTGCTAGGAAGGATATACTGGCGCATGGTAAATGTGCCAGTATATCCTGGCAGAAGTTTTCAACGCCAGAAAATAGTTCTTTGCCGACACTCCATTCCTGACCATTTTTATGGGCCAGGAATTAAACGCCAGAGACCTGTTTCCTGGCGTTTAACACCTGATTCCAGGCATAAAATTTATGCCTAGAATGATTGTTTTTTTTGTAGTGACAGTTTAAGTGGTTGGAAGCGGTTGCTCAAAACTAATAAAAAAAAAGAATATTTAGTTGAAATAGAAAAATATTTAGAGAGTTTAGTGTATGAAGCTTTTTAAGAGTGATAGTTAAAATAACAAAAGTGACTTTTTTTAGTTAAAATTTGGCCAAATTTTAGAGAGCTCACTAGAGATACTTTTAGAAGAAAGAAGCTAGAGAAATGGAGAGGGCTAGAGAACCGGAAAGGGTGCAAGAGTTGGGAATGTTTTGAGAAACAGAGGAAAACTAAGACAGAGAAAGAGCTATAAAAGAAAAAGACGAAAGTGTGAAAGAAGAGAATGAGTTTAAAGCGAAAAAGATAAAGAATGGTGTCTTTAATTTTTCTATGCTTATAAGGTAAAAAAGAATTACTTAGGAAGAGAACTAAAAATAAGGGAGAGATGCGAGAGAAATGATAAAGGAAAAGTAAGAGAAAGAGAGAGAGAATGAGCTAGAAAAGAAACAGACAATAGTGTGAAAGAAGATAATTTTAATGCGAAAAAGATAAAGAATGTTGTCTTCAATTTGTTCTATGCTTATAAGGTCAAAAAGAATTACTTAGGAAGANNNATGTTGTCTTCAATTTGTTCTATGCTTATAAGGTCAAAAAGAATTACTTAGGAAGAGAACTAAAAATAAGGGAGAGATGCGAGAGAAATGATAAAGGAAAAGTAAGAGAAAGAGAGAGAGAATGAGCTAGAAAAGAAAAAGACAAAAGTGTGAAAGAAGAGAATGAGTTTAAAGTGAAAAAGATAAAGAACGGTTTCTTCAATTTGTTCTATGCTTATAAGGTAAAAAAGAATTACTTAGGAAGAGAACTAAAATATGGGCGAGATGCGAGAGAAATGATAAAGGAAAAGTAAGAGAAAGAGAGAGAGAGAGAGAATGAGCTAGAAAAGAAACAGACAATAGTGTGGAAGAATATAATTTTAATGCCAAAAAGATAAAGAATGTTGTCTTCAATTTGTTCTATGCTTATAAGGTAAAAAAGAATTGCTTAGGAAGAGAACTAAATAAGGGCGAGATGCGAGAGAAATGATAAAGGAAAAGTAAGAGAAAGAGAGAGAGAGAGAATGAGCTAGAAAATAAAAAGACAAAAGTGTGAAAGATGATAATTTTAATGCGAAAAAGATAAAGAATGTTGTCTTCAATTTGTTCTATGCTTATAAGGTAAAAGAGAATTACTTAGGAAGAGAACTAAATAAGGGCGAGATGGGAGAGATATGATAAACGAAAAGTAAAAGAGAGAGAGAGAATGAGGAAAAGAAAAAGAGAGAGAGAGAATGAGCTAGAAAGGAAACAGACAAAAGTGTGAAAGAAATAATTTTAATGCGAAAAAGATAAAGAATGGTGTCTTCAATTTGTTCTATGTTTTTACGGTAGAAAAGAATGACTTAGGAATAAGAGAACGAAATAGGGGCGAGATGTGAGACAAAAGATAAAAGAGTAAAGACAAAAGTGGAGAAATTATTTTTTGGAATTTTATAGCTAGCTTGAGGAATATGGATTATATTTTTTTTAATTTTATTTTAGGTATTGATATTTAATTATTTTATTTTTAAGAGTGAGTGACACGGGATGAGGCATAGTAATCCCTGCAATGTCTTACTATTATCAATTTAAAAAATAAAATAAAATAAAATTTTAAAGAAATCATGCAAAGAGTGAGTTGAGCTATATTTTGATAACGGTGATGCATAATGTGATATTTGACATATATAGTGGTGTCATCATGAGATTTATATGTGGATTTTATAAATGTGAATTGCATAATTTGATTTGGAAACGCATTGGCTTACCCATGTGACAAATGATAACTTTTTCATGAAATGTGATACTAAATTTTTAGTAAGTAAAAATTGGCACCTTATAAATAATTTATAAATGATTAATTTTGACTGTAAACACCTTAATTATTATTTGAAACTCTTTATGACATAGTGAGATTTATAAGCGCGATACTAATGCATTTTTCCAGTCCAAAATGAACCATTTCGATCTTGTATAAAATTATGATGTCTATTAATGTTTGAATAATTAAGTAACTTTTCTTATTATTTGACTATTTTTATAGTTCACGTACGTAATATTGAATTAATTTAGATGCCGTCATTAATTAAGCCTGTTGCCAGCCACAGATTAATTCGTCCCGATCGAGTCATGATTATTAATGGACCAACATTAATGAATCATATATATCTGATAATTTACTAGCTAGCTATAGTAAAGCAAGTAAATTACTCCAAAAGGGTAAAAGGAAAGCCTATATATACGCCTGCACTCTCGTCTCAAAGCTCCAAGCAATAGCTCAATATATTCTCATAGCTATAGCAGGCAAGAGTCTACTGCCTCGCATTCCCTTTAATGGCTTCCTCTGATACTGGTAATATTACCGAAGTGAAAGCCGGATACTGGCATTGCGACAATAAATTGCCAACCCCGGTGGCCAGAATACCTTCCGTGAAGACCCATCTTTTTGCTGCCTTTGCGCATGTCAACCCCATCACCTTGTTTTTTTTGTTCACATGCCTGTGTCTCATTTTTGGTAAGTGCATGCATCTTCGATCATTCTAACTTGTTATTTATGTGTAATTCTAATTATTTGTAAGGCATGAGTTTGTCATGCATGAATCGAAGCAAAAATAAAAAATAAAAAATTTGTCACAGGTTGGTTAAACAACCTCCAAAAGTCTCTAGACAATTATGATGGTGATTCAACCCCCCATCTAGCTAGTTTGAGGCGATTTTTGGTGTTTTAAGGTAATTATGGGATGTTCTAGAGTCTGTTTGCTATCTTTGCACAGGCACCATCATTGGTACAAGCAAAGCCATCGGCATTGGCACCAAAACTGGCACTAGCACAAGCACCGGCATAGGCACAGCCACCGGTACCGGCACCATCACATGAGTAAACTTATGAATGGAAATTAATTTCTTTTGAATTTTTGGGACATGAAGTAAAGAATGTAAAGAGAAATTTTGTTTTGCAGTAGGTAAAGAAGCAAGACCAGTGTGATGAATTTTCAAACCTTGACCATTGTGGACCCTGATTTGATCATTACCAGTATATTCCTCTGCACGAACATTCAGATTGGAAAAATCATTAGTTAAATGATGGGTGGAACTTGTGTCATGGTACCATGCTGGATCAGATGTTGTTTGATGAGAAGTAAAATTGCTGAAAGGACCTCTAAATTCACTTTGGTAAGAATGATCAAATCTTTGATAGCACTTGAGTGCTGTGTGCCCAGGCTTGGAGCAAATTTGACACAAAGGACGAGAGTCCCTATTAAATGGATTGAAGGTCCCAGATGGCGCTGGGCCATGTCCACGGCCTCTACCACGACCACGATAGTTGGGAGAGTTACCTTTGCCACGACCACCATAAGAAGTAGGGGCAGCTGAGTTGCGCAGAGCAACGTTGACACTTGAAAGAGACAGATCAGGTGAGGAATGATGTTTCTCAATGCGCTGCTCATGAGTAAGGAGATGACCATATAAATCATTCATAGAAATGGGGTCTATGCGTGTAGTAACGGAAGTGACCAGTGGGTCAAACTCCATTGGCAATCCAGCAAGTACATAAGAAATAACCTCAGATTCTTTCAATGGCTCATCAATTGCTGCTAGTGTTTGAGCAAGTGTTTGTGCTTTCTGAAAATAATCAATGATTTGAAGAGCTCCCTTCTTGAGGGCTGCGAGTTACCGTATTTGCATTACTCGTGCTTGAGATTCAGAGGCAAAGATGCGCTCTAGAGTTAGCCATACCTCCCAAGAGGTTTTGAGTCCAACAACATGGATTAACACAAGTTCTGTGAGAGTAGATATCAAAGTGCTGAGGATAAGTTTATCTTGTGTATACCACGTACTGTAGTAAGGATTGGCAACCAAGACAGAAGACGTGGAAGTGCTAGTGGAAGATGAAATGAGTTTTGGAGGAGTGGGTGTGTCACCAGTTATGTAACCAAATAGAGAGTGACCCTCCAAATATGGAATGATCTGCGTAGTCCATAACATATAGTTATCGCGACCAAGCTTGACGGTGGAGAATTGGCTGGAATGGTTGAGCTGCTGGGGAATAGTAGGAGTAGATGAGATCCACATGATAAGAAGGTGGATGTTAATCCTTTGGGCTCTGATATATATCTGCTTTAGCGTGAGTCTCTAGATCATGCAAATTAAAGCTGCAACCAGGAGTGTAAAATTTGCCGAAGATGGCGAGTAGTAATGATAAGCCACAATATTTAACCAATCCAAGTTTCTTTGCATTGATTCCACTGGTAAAGAATAAACAGGAGAAGCAGATAGAAAATCCGGTGAGTAATGAGCTGCAGCAGTCAAGATCAGCTGTGGGTGGCTAGAGTTCTTTGCCTCAGAATCTACAGCTACTCGACACTTTTCCAAGAGGGCGGCCATGTTGGTCAATGGTCGCATCAGAGCTTGTTTTAGGCCAAAACCCAGTAGAGGTCTATGCATGCCCTGAAAGCCATAGAGCCTGGCTGTTTTTATTGAAGAGTCAATGAAAGACTTTCTGTGAACAGAGCTACTGGCCATCAGTGAGAAGATTGAAGGGTTTGCGTTAATTGAACCGCCAATGGAAAGTAGGGTAATGAGTGATGAGTTCTTTTGTTTTACAGTGGCGGTGAAGGTGGAGAAGAATTGTTCATCGGTACTGGACGAGAAGGATAGCTCATATGTTGAAGAGTTAACAGCGGCAAAAGAACAAAAAAGGTGTGTAAAGAGCGTTGTGTTTATGTCAGAAATGGGGAATCGTGTCCCAGAATACCAGTGCCCGGCTTTCACCCAAGTTTGTGCTTATGAAGGGTGAAATAATATTGTTAGAGATAAGGAAAATATGAAAGAGGACGAGAACCTTTTTGGAGATCATTGGAGAAAGGATATATTGATGCTGGTCACGAGCATATACATATGTGTCTATGTGGCATTTCACATTGTCTGAATATGCGGATAGAGATGTGTTTACATGTATATTTGCACCATTCTTGACATAATACGTTTTAAAACTGTAATGACTATGAACTTATCAGAACTAAGCAGTTAATTAAGTGTTTATGTAGCAGTAGTACCATGATGGATAACCTCCTGAAAAATTTAGTTTGGAAGAGCAAAAAATAAACAATATTATGTTGATGGGGTGAGACAGTAGTTTTCTTGGACAATTCGAATCTATGTAGTAAAATTGCTAGAAATTTCAATCCTTAAATTAAGGATGCGACATAACTGCGCCAAAAAAAACCAAAAAAAAAATGGTAATGAACCCGTTCCTAGTTACTAGTATCCTTGGGCTGGGTATATATTTTTAAGTAAACGATTGGCACCTTACTTTGATTTCGTTAAGTACTGATGATCAAGATAATATTCCAACCACATATATATACGGCCAGAAAGTGGTACGACGTTTCTTCCTTTGGTGGGTTTTTTTAAGTAAATGATCATTGACCTTATTTGGATTTCCTAAAGTTTTTTTTTTTTTTTTTGAATCCAAGATTTCCTAAAGTTGACAGAAGATAATGAATAATATAGAAAGTGGTACGACGTTTCTTCCTTCGGTGGGGTTTTTAAGTAAATAATTGACCCATTATTTTATTTTCAGGGAAACAATTAGGTTAGACTTGGAGACGATTTATGTTTGCCTTCGTATGTATTTCACAATTATGCTACTTAATTCGGACCCAAAAAAATACACGAGAAGATCAATGCTCCTTGTTTTAAGTTTCACAATTTAGAATATATGACTTTGGATTTTACCTTTTTGTAGGCTTCTAATGTTTAATTAAGTGTTTTCATTTTTTTTTTTAAAAAAAAGTTCAAATTTCTTTTTTTCTTTTATATGGAAAGCTAGCCTTTTTAATGAATATAAAGAGGGCCATTGTCTGCAAGCTGACACATATCACGGATCGAGTACTAACCCAATCCTAGAAAAAAAAAATCAAGTGAAAACTATAACATAAGCGGTACGTAATGCATGTCGTATGAACATGATACAAGAAAATACAACACATCTGATTATTGGCCTTACAACACACCATATTTCATAATTATCCTTATTGTAGATAATACAAGCTTCTTAAGACGACATATCTGATTACAGGCCTTATTGTAGATAATACAAGCTTCTAAACACGACATATATATATGATTCTTGGCCTTACAACACACCTGATAATTGGGCCTTATTGTAGATAATACAAGCTTCATTCTAAACACGTACGACATATATATCTGATTACGCCTGGCCTTAATGTCGTTAATTAATACAAGCTCTTCTACTGATCATCATGCGTTATCCCATGCATCAGAAGCTGCGACAGCAATAAGAATTACAAGTTAGAATGATGAAGACTAACAAATTCAAATTGGAAGAGTTTTACTAATATAATAATGATGCATGGGTTAAAACGTTAATTTTTTAGTGAATAAGTGAAATAGTAATTATAATCAAATTAAGACGCCAAATTAATTATGATGCATGCATGCGGACAACAAAAATTCAAACAATGATGCGTACATGCACTAACGTACAAATTACAGATTCTGCAAATTAAGGATTAATTTAATAGATTCGAATGGCTTCGATCTAGGGGAATACTATATATAGACATAAATGTTTGAATTCATATATACTAACCTGTAAGTTGAAGAGCCAAATCCGTCCAATGAATTTCCAACAACCATGCTATGTAACCAAGCAATTCCTTTTTCTTGGCATATATAAGCTTAGTTTTGACGCTATCCTCACCTTCATAACCAATCCATGTCGTCCCAGCATAGCAATAGTCTGTGACATACGAGGGATCGAACCTCTGTACGGCGCCCCCATGTGTTATAAAATCCAGGACTTGACTATAAGGTATGGGGTCCATTTGAGGCGCAGCTCCCAGAGCCGGCGAGAATATTTCATGGTTATCAGCATTTACCAGACGCCATCCGTGGCCAAAAAATGGAAGGCCATAGACTAATTTATTGGCCGGCACACCTGCCTCGATCCAAGCTCTGACGCCGTTGTCCCCGTAAAGTTCACGGCTTTTTGGATTGTACAATGGAGAAGGCGGTCCGGTGAGCTTGGGTGAGGAATCAGGGGTATACAGGTCAAAGGCCAGAACGTTGATCCAGTCACAGCTATCTACGATAGCCTGAATGGGATATTCCAAGGACGACCAATAGTATGGCGAGTAAAAGACCGCTGCGGTTAGAAGCAGCGGGGGCGGCAAAGCTTCTCTCAATCCAGTGAGGAGCGAGCCAAAGTTGGCCATTTCCAGGGCCGTGACGGGATACAGCCAACGGAGGTCAAAGCCATCAAATTTCCAAAGCCTGAGTAGACTTGGGACGTAATCTATGAATGCTCTACGGGACTCTTCGTTGCTGGCTATTTCAGCCAAGAATGAAGGATCCCCAGATTCCCCACCGATGGATAAAAGTATTTTAACATCAGGCCACCTTTGACGCACAGTATCGGCAAAGGACGTTTCGAACTGGGGCGACCTTGTGGTAGAACTGATCTCCTGATTGTAGTCGCTGCTGCTGAGGTCAATGCCCAAATAAAAATGGGTTAAGGGGAACGAGTACCGGTCCGAGTTCTGGACCCGAACGCGGTCAACGGGAATGGTGTTCCATAAAAGGAATGCGGCTTTCACGGGATCAGGCGCAGCCATTGAAGGGAAGGGAAGGCAATATAGTACTCTTGCTTGCAAGCTGTGAGAATGAGATAGATATTCCTTGGAGCTAGCTTGCTTTGAGAAGAGAGTATAGATGCGTATATATAGCCTTCTCTTGGAGTAAATTATCTGATTTCATTAATGTTGTTCCATTATATAATTAACCACCGCCATTGTAGCTAGGTGCATGACGAATCTGCGGCTGATGCCACGCTACCGCGTGCACGTGTGCATGACGTGGTGGGAGGAAATAATAGGACTCGTGTGTGAACAGTACAGTAAAATTCCAAAGATATCATTTACAATAAGAGAAATGTTAGGTATACAAAGATTTTTGTACAAAAATCTCTTATAAAATGAGGTGGCACTAAATGATTGGATAGTTCAAAATTTGAATTTATCTCTTACTCAATCATTTAGTGTTACCTTTATAAAAAATTTTTGTACAAAAGCTAGCCTTTATACACCTAGCATTTCTCTTACAATAATGCTCATGCATTATTAAAGAAAAGATGTTCAAAGAACGTCTTCCGGCGCCCTAGCCTTGAACTGCATGCATGATAATATATGTCCGTACAAGAGCCTTCTGATGATTACCAAAAGCATGATGATTGAATGAGTCCAATACTAGGGAACTTAATTTGTCACACTAATAAAAGTTATCTCAAAGTACTACAAACCGATCGATCGAGTAGTTTTTCTCCATTAATTTATATATAACAACTTGATGGTATTAATTGTATTATGGGTTCTAACTCGGGCCGGTCCTCGTTTCCCTTAAATGTTAAGAGGGGATGATAGAGTGACTACTTTATCTGAGCGTAACTATAATAGTATTTATCCATTAAAAATTCATAACAATGGAGAAAATATATATTTTGCCATATATATTACGATTGCAAAGTATATATGTATCTTTATAAAATAGGGGATTTAAACCTCAAACACAAATATAGAGACATGTCAAAATAGATTGTATAGGAACCACTACCAAAAAAAAAAAGGCAGGGTGGGGGGGGGGGGGAGGTTGTTGTAGATTACGATGATATATTTTGAATTAATGTGACGATCTACCAAGTAGAAGAAAAAATTGGGAATACTGTATTTAGTATTCCAATTTTTATCATTAATAGAAGTTTACGTCGTTTAACGTAAACTTCTTTAACCAAATTATCGCCGTTTACACAATTAACGATGATAATTTGATCAAAATATTTACGTTGTTTATTTTAAACGACTTTCTGTACGATGTAAAGTACTATTACGTTATTTAGAAATGAACGACGTAATATTTATGTCGTTTAAGAATAAACGACGTAATATATTACTTCATTTAACAAACGACGTAAATAGACTTATGTTGTTTCAGAAGAAAAAACATTAGTTGGCGTTCGTTGACGATAAAGTGATGTCAATAAAAACAGTGAGAACCAATTCTTGTCTCTTTTTTTTTTTTTTTTTTTTGGGGACGAGTTGTGTCGTTTAAAAAACGACGCCAAACAATTCAATTTTTTTAGTTCTATAATTAATGCTGATTAATGTATGGCTGGCTGCATACTCATCCTTTGAAAATTTCACACAATGTGTGCTTGACATGTATGAAGCTTTTGATCAGGATGCATTGTAAATGATATTGATTTTTTGTGTAGATGCAATTAATAAATTATATAGCCTTAGCGTGCATGAGATGAAATAACCAAAGATTGACTACCTTAATTTCTTGTAAATTTGTGGACTCTGGTGTGAACAATACAATGAATGTCCATAACATTTATAATGTTTCTGTTGGAACAAGTTGTTCATATTATCTCAATCATAGAGAGTAATACTGAAATACTATATGGATGGTTAGTTGAGTCTGTGGAGCGGAGCATAGTTAACGGAGTGAATGGAGATGATAGTTTTTTAAAGAGCGTCCGTACAATTAGGGTTTCTTATAAATATGTTATGATGTAATCCTAAGACATTAAATAGTGAATTATAGACTTACGGTAAATTCTTGGATCGATTTTCTCTTTCTTTCTCTCTTTTCAATACTATATTATTCATTATTGTTGTGCACGGTAACAATAGCTTCATTACTAAAATGTTCAGACGTCTTCTTCCCTTGCATGATAATGTATGTTTGACTGTTAAATACATGGATGATGGAATGAGCCCAACGGTAGGGAACTTATGCAACACTAATAAAAGAAATCTCAAACAGAGTAACTTTGGCCTCCATTCAAATTTAAGGTATTGTATAATTTATTTAATTCAAACAAAATCATCCAAATAAGGTAAACACATGAGCTATATAATTAATTAAAAAGGAAGTTATATTTTCAAACAATATACATCTTGATTTCACTAGAATGAAACAAGTTTAATGGCAGCCGAAACCGTCATTATCTGAGTATTTCTTGGATCATAACATATTTTACGAATGCAAAGTATGTATAAAAATATAGATTTGAATTTAAAACTCACAGAGACATGTCAATAAAAATATACTGTCAAGCACGGCATTGCCACGGGATGTGCATGCATTAATTAGGCTTATAGATGATAGCGACTCTTGCGTTGTGTGGGAACACAAGAAAATTAAGAAATTATATATAGTACCTCTCATATTGTCATTATAAATGATGTATATGAACTGTTGTGTGAACGATATAGCAAACGTCTTCCTCATGACTTTAACTGCATGATAATGTATGTCCGCAAAGGCTTAATTTCGATTGTTCAAAATGAAGAAATACATTAGAAGGCTTTGGAAATATAAAGAAAATAGCAGAATAATTCATCCAAAAAAGAAAAAAAAAAAAAATTAGCAGAATAACCATGTTCATTTTCTGGGACACCAACCATGCACGATTCATATGTCTTTACCAGTCATTAAATCCAACAGTCATGGCATGAAGAGGTCCAACAAGATATATAATTTGACTGAGTCTATTGTCAATTAATCGATTAAACCAATTATGTCACTTGAGATAAAAATTTAAAATTAAATTATTTATTTAATGCTAACTTAATTAATTGCATTTGGATTCAATTAATTAAGATAATTAAACCTTTTTTTTCTAGATAATTAAACCTTATTAATATTAAACCTGCAGTACTCTTTAAGTTCATCTGCTTGGACAATTTTATTGGTGCATGCCAACATTTGATCCTCGGTTGAGATCTGCAAAGGCACACGGGAATGTGCTGTCAGATCGAAAACTAGCATGCATGGGGCTTTCAAGACAATCGAATTAAGCCATTGATTCACAGTCCTTTTTCTTTGTTCTTTTTATGGGTTATTATCTTTTTCTCAATGAACTACTATTCTTTGTCAATATTGTTTCATGAACCGACGCTTTCACCCTCTGATTACCTTGATAGAGCATTTACTTACTAAAAATCACATTTTGTTAGTTAATTTCATTAAAAAATTTGAAATGATGCCACTACCGGCTCAATATATTTTGAGGCATAAAGTGAGAATGTTTTTTTATACATTAATTAAATAAATAGTAGTATTAATGGTTTAAGAAAGTAATTTATAGTTGAATAAAATGTTTAGAGGCTTTTCATTTTCTTAGCATTTTTTTTTTTTTAATTTTGAACCACTTGTAAAATGTAAAAGGGAATCATAAATCATCTTTATTTGCTTTGTTTCACAAACGGAAGTTGGACTCTAATAAATTTTTAATTCAATTTATTTCTTTGCCATGTTTCAAGAGTAGAACATTCATTTTCTTGGCATTTTTTTTTTCATTTTGAACACGTGTAAAGTAGATGAATATTGTTTGATTAATTGAAGTTTTTTTTTTTTTGGTCATTTTGAACGTGTAAAGCATATAAATGGTTTTTTCTCTTCTTCTCAGCATTTAATCTAATATTCAATAATGAATTTGATATTGTTTAATTCTTTTGTTTAATGTTATTGATTTTTTGAGCCTCGTTTCAAGAATAAACGTTGGAAAATAAGTTTTTAATGCTAGTATGGTACTGATTTTTATTTTTTTATTTATTTCTAATGGATGTTGTTTGATTCCCTTTTTTTTTTTTTTTTTTTTCTTTTTCCATTTTGAACTACGTGTAAAGTAGATGAATGGTTTTTTTTTCCCAATCTTCTTAGCATTTAATCCAATATTCAAGAATGACTTTAATATATATTGTTTGATCCCATTATTTAATGCTATCGATTTTTTATGCCTTATTTTAAGAATGGGATAAGAATTCCCTACAATTTCTTTTAAAATGTAGATTCTTAAATTACGTAAATTCAAACTATTTTTTATATCGAACGACTTAAAAAATGTTATTTATTAAAAATGTGACATATTACTAACGAAAATTTGATATATTTTCATAATGTTCTTGTGATTTATGTCATACAAAAGCTTTAAATTAAAAAATGTATTTTGCTTTACTAAATAATAAACTTCTCTTCAAAAGTGAAGAAAAAGTCTTTTCAAATGATTTTTTTTTTGCTGCTTCGAAAACATCATACATTTTTAATATGTAAAATTTTTCAATTCGTTCGATATAAAAAATGGTTTGAACTTACATAATTTGAAAATCTACACTTTCGATGAAATTGTAAAGATCCTGATCCTTAAGAATGACGTTGGAGAATTAATATTTTAAGATAATTATCAATACCTTTTATATTTACTTATTTACTATAATTAGTGGCCTTAATTAAATAATATTGATTGTAATTAGGACTTTAAATATTCTTTATAAAAGAAATATTTATTAGCAATTATTAATTCTTTTGGGATAGGGTTTGTGCTGTCCCGTAGAATTTTTAGTACAATACTAGTGCCTTAGTGAAGCACGATAGTGGCCACCTACTAATAAGAAAAGATAAGTAAGAAAAATAGTTATGGGTCTTGATTATAGTTTTCAAGGCATTATGATGGTGACTGGGTTGGAGAAATTAATTCTATCAATTGATGTTGTGGCCAAGAATTTTGGATTTTTTTTTTTTTAATATTTACTTGTCACTACCAAAAAGTATATATGTTTATTCTTTTTGATTATTAATAATGTTCTTCTATCATGAAAAAATGAATTGATTATAAACAACAATGATATGATCAAGTAAACTAGCAAAAATAATATTTCTTAATTTAAATCGAAAATTTGGCAATATTATTGCACAAGCATGGCATTGTCACGAGATGTGCATGATAATACATATGGATTGAGTAATGATATATGTCAATTCTATGTCTACAAAGTGAACACAAAAAGTGGACATAACTTTTAAAATTATTATTAAATTTGTGATAAATTATTATTGATTTTTTATTAAATAGTGTTGTTACCGTGCACAATTGTGATGAATAATACGGAATCAAAAAGAGAGAGAGTAAGAGAAAATTGAGACAAGGATTTACGTGGTTCGGCAAGTTGTGCCTACGTCCACAGGGAGAGTGTAGCTATATTCATTATTGAATGTCTTAGGATTACATCATACATATTTATAAGAAAACCCTAACTGTACGGACGCTTTTTGGAAAACCCCAAAATACCCCGTACGGTACCGCGGGGGCGTTGCCCCCGCACCCCCATAATACTTCTCTTTATAACTAAGAAAATATGAGCCACTTGTTCCAACAAATAATAATTTTAAAAGTCACATAATTTTTTAGTGAACACAAGATGAATATAAGATTGACTAACTTGTATAATTACTCATATGGATTACTTAAGCTTATATAGGAATTATTGTGTTAGAACAATAAATTATGTGACATCATATTTACTATTAAATGCACCATCATCCAAATTATAATACATTATATATATATATGATCGAAACGGACTCCAGCGTGAACGATATTGCAAAAGTCAGTCACAAAAGTTCGTTATGACACATGTCACGTGTAATAAAAGAACCATTATGTCCTCTACAACGGATCTGTAGTACTTTTCACTACCGGCATAAAGGGCAACACTAACAGTTACCAAAAAAAAAAAAAAAAAACAAACAAACGTCCGTCAAACAAACACAAGAAAAATAGACTTCTTTCTTTGGCATTCCAGCACTCTTTTTTTTTTTTTTCAAAAACAAATACATTCCTTTCATGAAATAAAAAAAAAACTTCTAAAATGATATAATTAATACACAGAACAAAAACTAACTTGTCATAAGAGTTTTGAACGACTGCATTTTTGCCTTGTTTTCACATTGATTTTGCAGATGCAGAAAAAAAATCTCAAATCACGAAAGCAAATTCAGAACTTTGGTTGCGGTAGATTTTCACTACCGTATAGAAGCCAAATGCACTCAAGCAATATTACCTCAAAAAAAAAAAAAAAAAGCAAAAATGCAGTTATCGGAATTTGCGTCCAAAGTATTAATCTGTGGCTGACGTACTCCTCCACTACGTGTGGATCACGTGCAAGAGGCATTGATGATGATGCTTAACACATGATATGGGCTCTTGTGTTTGAAACGACAAATTATAGTCATAGCTTGCATGAGATGGAATAATCAATGAATACCTTTCATACCGTAAATGACGTCGACTATTGTGTGGACAATACTATAAAAGTCCATAACATTTGCAATCCGCCTTCATTACTGAAGATGTTGAAACAAATTCCTCCCTTCAACTTCAAATATTGCACGATAGTTAATTTATGTCCAAACAAGCTTTTGGTTGTTAGAGCTTTTCATTGTTAAATACATGGATGATTGAATGATTGAGTCCAATATATGGCAGGTGTAATAATAATGAGGGGGCGCCCCATCAGTTGTCCAGCCCATCTATATGCAGTTGAATGTTAGTTTGCAGCATTAATAACACTAAATGTATACTATGAACATTTTCATACTATATATGTTTAGTGTGTAGAACGAGATGGTTGGTAGTAGCGTTAGGTATGAGTAAAAAAAGGTTGCAAAACAGCACAAGAAAATGCAACTAATTAATTGATCTTTTGTTTCTTTCGATATAAAATATTTTTTGTCGAAAAATATTTTTAACAAAAAAAGATATATATATTTTTCAAAAAATATTTTTCGGCATTTACCAAATACAGAATATGAGCGACGGCGGAAAATGGCCGACAACTTCCGAAAATGATTTACGAAATTTAAAAACGGAAACCATTTCTCAAAACTAAAGAAGCTTTTTTGGTTAAATCGAAAATATTTTCTGTTTGACTATCATTTTTTGTCTCACCAAACACCAAAACCAATGGAGCCTAAAACTCTCTCTCTCTCTCTCATTTTTCTGTGTGGGCACTTAGAATTCGTTTAGTATGCGGAATGATTATTACATTAGGAAAATGAATAACTAGTACTGGAAATGAAAGAATATGGGATGCAATAGTTATTCATATTTATTAGTTTGGTGACAAAGCATATGCTCTTGTTGAAATCGTAACAAAA
>FXXK01000498.1:157219-190578 GCA_900184695.1 Betula pendula | reverse complement strand
AAGGAGGAGAATTATGCAAAATTTATTGACTAGAAAAAAACAGTCACAATTTTGGGGTTTTGACGGCAGTTTTTTAGTGTAGTACTGAAACGAAAATGGATATTATTAGTAAAAAAAAGAAAAAGGTTTTTTACTATGTGATTAATTCTATAGCTCATGTATTTACTTGATCATATCGTGCATTGTTTTTAATTCAATTCATTTTTTGATCATAGAAGACTAATTAATAATCAAAAAAATAAACATACTTTTATGTAGTGACAAATGACAAGTAATAAATTTTTTAAAAAAAAAAAACCCCAAAATTTTTGGCCACAAAGTCAATTGATAGAATTAATTCTCTAACCCGGTCACCATCACAATGTCTTGAAAACTATCATCAAGACCATAAACTATTTTCTGACTTTCTTTTCTTATTATTTCTTTTGCGATCGGTTTAATTTGAGTTTATCAACATATATCATTATCCTTTGATGACTCAACACCGATATGATCAACGTGGGTACATGAACGTTGATCTTTACTTGGAGATAAAACGAACGAATAAAACACTAGAAACAGTGAAAATATTGTAGATAAACCGAACATCCAAATCCTTCCTAGCTAAATTGTGCGAACAAGTGAAAATTAATAGCGATGTTTGATTAAGAGTGTATTTGGTCAGTGGGTCAAAATCGTTTTGGAGTCCTACTTTGGGTATCATTTTGATAAGGCCAAATGACGTAGAGGATGTTAAAATATATAGGACATTTTCTATATTAGTATTTTTTTTCTTATTAATTATTTACCATATAGTTGTAGATCTAGCTATAATTTCGTAACTCATTTACTTACCATATTTTCCTTATAAATATACTATTGTAGCACGATTGTTACACAAGTCATTCGATAATATGTAATCCAATTGGGCTTCTTTAGCAGTGAACATAGGTCTCTAAGGCTTAACTATCCCAAAATCTTTGTGTTCTCTCTCTTTTTTGCTTTTGCTATTTCCTTAGTACTGCTTTACATTTTATCATAATTTCTACATGGTACCAAAGGCATTTTTTCAGTGGTCTTTGTCTGGGTGGTTAGAGACCAACACCACAAGGCTTGTCCAAAAAATGGGTGTTTAACACTACAAAAAAAAAACATGGGATTGTTGGTGATTTTTATGTGTCAGAAATTCAAGACCTATTGATGTTTTTGGCAATGCCGACAAATTTTTTGCCTGAGAAAAATTTGCATTTAATTTGCGCTCAAACATCACAAAGACTAATCATCTAATTCTCCTCTATGAGAATCAACTATCTAACTCCTTTCAATAGAGTTCCAAAATGTGCTACATATGGTTATACTAAAGTGACTAATACAATGCCATAAGATGGATCTATACATTAATTCTACAAGTCCACTTTACCTGCAGTGTCAACTATTAAAGACGCTTTAGTAAGATCAACAACCTTAGGTAGGATCATTCAAGTAGAGTGAATCTCATATTCTTAATCATTTCTATCACATGATTTCAGTAATTCTACTATAGCACATATTAAAAAAATTATCTTCCTAGTCTCTAAGTGATTAGAGAAGAATATTCTTATTTTCTAACCAAAATTTTTAAGTCATTTCTCTCGTGGTACACTCCCACCATTCTCTCTGACTTTTCATATAACAAAAATATTAGTATTATGGTGAGATAAACGTTTTCCAAATAAAAAGTTCTTTATGCAAATATTATAAAATGTTTACATTAAAAAATGTTGATAGTATTAATAAATCGTACATTCCCACCCTCACCGCTAATAGGGCAAATTTCTTGATTCAACCAAAAAAAAAACTTAGTCTTAATTTATTCTGCTTGGAGAATAATTTATATATTAAAATTCACGTTGTACCATCTAATTTCATGATCACTATATTATTAGATAGACGAATCAATTAACAGAAAGATAGAAAACTTAGATCCTTTATATGATATTTTCGCATTTAAACGGATAAACAGGAGTTGTTCCATGTGCTTTAGCACTTGAATCCCAATATATTATTCATGATGGTGAAGCACGCTACTAAAGCGAATACTTACAATACCTACCATCAAAGAAGCCTCTTCAACAGAAAACACAGAGTGAGGGAGAGAGAGAAGTTTTTAGTTCCATTTTCTTGTGCTAGTTGTTTTGCAACGTCTTTTCACACACACACCCCGAACGCTACGACCAATATCTCTTTTACATGCTAAACATCATATGAAAACAATCATATATTTAGTGTGTTGTTAATGTTGTGTAATAATGTTCACTGGATATAGTTGGGCTTGCCAATTGATGGGCACCCCCTCATTATTACACCTATATAATTAATAGACTATCATCCATGTATTTAACAATCAAAAGCTTAATTCTAACAACCAAAAGATTAAGCAAACACTAACCATCATGTGGTTGAAGGGAGGAAGATGTTTTCAACATCTTCAATAAATGAAGCATTGCAAATGTTAAAGACTTTTGTTGTATGGTCCACACAATAGTTGATATCATTTATAATGTGAAAGGTACTCCTTGATTATTCCATCCCATGCAAGCTAGCTAGGACTATGATTTATCGTTTCAAACACAAGAGCACCATATAATTTGTTATACATCATGATCAAATAATGCTCTTGCACGTACGTGATGCGCGCACACGACGTCAAATTGCCAACGGATTAATACAATCTTTTTTTTTTTTTATGTAATGAATAATTAATGCAATATTTTTTAGACATGTACGCCATGAGTTTACACACTGAACATAAGAGATTAAACGGTCATGCATTTAGTGTTTTGTTAATGCTGTGGAGTAACATTCAACAATTTCAACTGTATATAGCTGAGCTTGCCAACTAATCATCATCACCTCATTATTATCTACACCTACAAAATCATGATCGTCTTTCACAATAAATCAGAATACGACTGGAGTTTGTTTCACGTGCTAGCACTTAAATCTCAATTATTTTCTTTCTGATGGTAGAGTACGTTCCTTTAGCAATTAATAACCCACAGTCTAAGTACCTCTCCACGCAGAAAATTAGAAAGAGAGAGAGAGAGAGTTTTAGTTGCATTTTCTCGTGCTGTTTTGCAACGTTTTTTCACATACACACACACACCTCGAATGCTGTGACCAACCATGTTTTTTACACACTATCAGATGAAATCAAGATGTATATTGTTTAAAATATAACTTCCTTTTAGATTATATTATATAATATATATATATATATATATATATATTATATATATAGTATATATATAGCTCATGTATTTACCCTTATTTAGATGATATGGTTTGAATTAAATAAATAATACAATACCTTAAATTGAATGGAGGAAAGCTACTCAGTTTGAGATTTCTTTTATTAGTATGGCATGATTTCCCTACCATTAGGATGATCATTCCATCATCCACGTATTTACAGTCAGACATACATACAGTATCATGCAGTTGAAGGGAGGAAGACGTTTGAACCGTTTAGTAATGAAGCATTAAAAATGTTTATGGACTTTCACTGTATTATTCACACAAGAGTCCACATGCATCATTTATAATTTGAAAGGTAGGTACTCTTTGGTTATTTCATCTCATGCACACTAAGGCTATAATTATTAATTGTTTCTACAAAAAGAAAAAGAAAAAAAAAAGAAAACAATATCATTTACAACGCATCTTGATCAAAAGCTTCACGCATGTCATGCACACATTGTGAAACATTCAAAGAATGAGTATGCAGCCATACATTTAATCAGCATCCCTATACAATCTAATACGTGCTTTCCAACCCTAGTATATAGGGTAAAATACATTTTGTCCCTTCAAACTATTACTGCAATTACTCTTACACCTCAAAAGTACAACTTATTGCAAGTCGGATTTACAACTACTAAAATGTTTTAAGTAATTACCTCGAGTTAGATTTGCCTCTTAATTTGGATGGAAAAGGTCACACCGTTTTAGTAGTGTGATAAAGACCAAAAAAAAAAAAAAAATGAACTGACGCAAAGGAGTTGCCTTAACAAAATAGAGGGGGTGATTGTACGACCGTCACCCTATTTTGTTTAGAGAAGTGTCGCACGGCCACCTCAGTGGCTGAGCTGTGCGGCCACCCTATGTGTCAGTATTTTATTATTATCATTTTTTAATCTCTATCACGAAAACAGTGAGTTTTCATACAAAAGAAGCGCAGGACCATTGAGATTTGTGGTGAATGAGAATGATCTTGTTGTTGGTGTCATTAATTGACACTGCACTCAAATCCTATGCCTGTGAACGCAGCTGGCTTCCCAGTTCTTAGAGACGATGTGAATGCTTTTGTTCTCTATTCTACAGATGTAGGATTATTCGATGGTATAATTATTGAATTCCCTAATGTTCAATTTGTTTCTTTTACTGTAATTGATTGGTCCTTGATAATTGATACAGTAAATAGTGAGCAACATCTTTGCTTTCTATTGAGAAACAATTTTTTTTTTTTTTTGAATTTTCTCTTTTCTATCTTGGTTCTTATAAGTATATAGATTTGTCTAATCTCGAGAAGATTAACTAATTTTGAAGAGTATGAAGTTTTTTTTTTCTTTAAATTATTATTATTATTATTTTATATATATCTTGGGTATTTTAGTAATTTTTACTAAAATACCCAAGATATATATAAAAATAATAATAATAATAATTTAAAGAAAAAAAAAAACTTCATACTTCTCAAAATTAGTTAATCTTCTCGAGATTAGACAAATCTATATACTTATAAGAACCAAGATAGAAAAGAGAAAATTCAAAAAAAAAAAAAATTGTTTCTCAATAGAAAGCAAAGATGTTGCTCACTATTTACTGTATCAATTATCAAGGACCAATCAATTACAGTTAAAAGAAACAAATTTGAACATTAGGGAATTCAATAATTATACCATCGAATAATCCTACATCTGTAGAATAGAGAACAAAAGCATTCACATCGTCTCTAAGAACTGGAAGCCAGCTGCGTTCACAGGCATAGGATTTGAGTGCAGTGTCAATTAATGACACCAACAACAAGATCATTCTCATTCACCACAAATCTCAATGGTCCTGCGCTTCTTTTGTATGAAAACTCACTGTTTTCGTGATAGAGATTAAAAAAATGATAATAATAAAATACTGACACATAGGGTGGCCGCACAGCTCAGCCACCTGAGGTGGCCGTGCGACACTTCTCTAAACAAAATAGGGTGACGGTCGTACAATCACCCCCTCTATTTTGTTAAGGGCAACTCCTTTGCGTCAGTTCATTTTTTTTTTTTTGGTCTTTATCACACTACTAAAACGGTGTGACCTTTTCCATCCAAATTAAGAGGCAAATCTAACTCGAGGTAATTACTTAAAACATTTTAGTAGTTGTAAATCCGACTTGCAATAAGTTGTACTTTTGAGGTGTAAGAGTAATTGCAGTAATAGTTTGAAGGGACAAAATGTATTTTACCCTATATACTAGGGTTGGAAAGCACGTATTAGATTGTATAGGGATGCTGATTAAATTATGGCTGCATACTCATTCTTTGAATGTTTCACAATGTGTGCATGACATGCGTGAAGCTTTTGATCAAGATGCGTTGTAAATGATATTGTTTTCTTTTTTTTTTTCTTTTCTTTTTGTAGAAACAATTAATAATTATAGCTTTAGTGTGCATGAGATGAAATAACCAAAGAGTACCTACCTTTCAAATTATAAATGATGCATGTGGACTCTTGTGTGAATAATACAGTGAAAGTCCATAAACATTTTTAATGCTTCATTACTAAACGGTTCAAACGTCTTCCTCCCTTCAACTGCATGATACTGTATGTATGTCTGACTGTTAAATACGTGGATGATGAATGATCATCCTAATGGTAGGGAAATCATGCCATACTAATAAAAGAATCTCAAACTGAGTAGCTTTCCTCCATTCAAATTTAAGGTATTGTATTATTTATTTAATTCAAACCATATCATCTAAATAAGGAAAATACATGAGCCTATATATATATATATATATAATATATATATATATATTATATATAATATATATATATAATCTAAAAGGAAGTATATTTTTAAACAATATTCATCTTGATTTCATCTGATAGTGTGTAAAAAAACATGGTTGGTCACAGCATTCGAGGTGTGTGTGTGTATGTGAAAAAACGTTGCAAAACAGCACGAGAAAATGCAACTAAAACTCTCTCTCTCTCTCTTTCTAATTTTCTGCGTGGAGAGGTACTTAGACTGTGGTTATTAATTGCTAAAGGAACGTACTCTACCATCAGAAAGAAAATAATTGAGATTTAAGTGCTAGCACGTGAAACAACTCCAGTCGTATTCTGATTTATTGTGAAAGACGATCATGATTTTGTAGGTGTAGATAATAATGAGGTGATGATGATTAGTTGGCAAGCTCAGCTATATACAGTTGAAATTGTTGAATGTTACTCCACAGCATTAACAAAACACTAAATGCATGACCGTTTTAATCTCTTATGTTCAGTGTGTAAACTCATGGCGTACATGTCTAAAAATATTGCATTAATTATTCATTACATACAAAAAAAAAAAAGATTGTATTAATCCGTTGGCAATTTGACGTCGTGTGCGCGCATCACGTACGTGCAAGAGGCATTATTTGATCATGATGTATAACAAATTATATGGGCTCTTGTGTTTGAAACGATAAATCATAGTCCTAGCTAGCTTGCATGGGATGGAATAATCAAGGAGTACCTTTCACATTATAAATGATATCAACTATTGTGTGGACCATACAACAAAAGTCTTTAACATTTGCAATGCTTCATTATTGAAGATGTTGAAAACATCTTCCTCCCTTCAACCACATGATGGTTAGTGTTTGCTTAATCTTTTGGTTGTTAGAATTAAGCTTTTGATTGTTAAATACATGGATGATAGTCTATTAATTATATAGGTGTAATAATGAGGGGGTGCCCATCAATTGGCAAGCCCAACTATATCCAGTTGAACATTATTACACAACATTAACAACACACTAAATATATGATTGTTTTCATATGATGTTTAGCATGTAAAAGAGATAGTTGGTCGTAGCGTTCGGGGTGTGTGTGTGAAAAGACGTTGCAAAACAACTAGCACAAGAAAATGGAACTAAAACACTCTCTCTCTCTCCCTCACTCTGTGTTTTCTGTGTGAAGAGGCACTTCTTTAGATGGTAGGTATTGTAAGTATCGCTTTAGTAGCGTGCTCCACCATCATGAATAATATATTGGAGATTCAAGTGCTAAAGCACATGGAACAACTCCAGTCGTATCCTGATTAAATGCGAAAAAGGGTCATGAAATAAAGGATCTAAGTTTTCTATCTTTCTGTTAATTTGATTCGTCTATCTAATAATTAAGTGATCATGAAATTAGATGGTACAACGTGAATTTTAATATAAATTATCTCCAAGCAGAATAAATTAAGGATCTAAGTTTTCTATTTTTGGTTGAATCAAGAAATTTGCTCCTATTATCGGTGAGGGTGGGAATTGACGATTTTATTTAAACTATCAACATTTTTTAATGTAAACATTTTATAATATTTGCATAAAGAACTTTTTATTTGGGAAAACGTTTATCTCACCATAATACTAATATTTTTGTTATATGAAAAGTCAGAGAGAATGGTGGGAGTGTACCACGAGAGAAATGACTTAAAAATTTTGGTTAGAAAATAAGAATATTCTTCTCTAATCACTTAGAGACTAGAAGATAATTTTTTTAATATGTGCTATAGTAGAATTACTGAAATCATGTGATAGAAATGATTAAGAATATGAGATTCACTCTACTTGAATGATCCTACCTAAGGTTGTTGATCTTACTAAAGCGTCTTTAATAGTTGACACTGCAGGTAAAGTGGACTTGGTAGAATTAATGTATAGATCCATCTTATGGCATTGTATTAGTCACTTTAGTATAACCATATGTAGCACATTTTGGAACTCTATTGAAAGGAGTTAGATAGTTGATTCTCATAGGAGAATTAGATGATTAGTCTTTGTGATGTTTGAGGCGCAAATTAAATGCAAATTTTTCTCAGGCAAAAAAATTTGTCGGCATTGCCAAAAACATCAATAGGTCTTGAATTTCTGACACATAAAAATCACCAACAATCCCATGTTTTTTTTTTTTGTAGTGTTAAACACCCATTTTTTGGACAAGCCTTGTGGTGTTGGTCTCCTAACACCCTAGACAAAGACCACTGAAAAATGCCTTTGGTACCATGTAGAAATTTATGATAAAATGTAAAGCAGTACTAAGGAAATAGCAAAAGCAAAAAAGAGAGAGAACACAAAGATTTTGGGATAGTTAAGCCTTAGAGACCTATGTTCACTGCTAAGAAAGCCCAATTGGATTACATATTATCGAATGACTTGTGTAAACAATCGTGCTACAATAGTATATTTATAAGGAAAATATGGTAAGTAAAGTGAGTTACGAAATTATAGCTAGATCTACAACTATATGGTAAATAATTAATAAGAAAAAAAATACTAATATAGAAAATGTCCTATATATTTTAACATCCTCTACGTCATTTGGCCTTATCAATGATACCCAAAGTAGGACTCCAAAACGATTTTTGACCCACTGACCAAATACACTTCTTAATCAAACATCGCTATTAATTTTCACTTTGTTCGCAACAATTTAGCTAGGAAGGATTTGGATGTTCGGTTTATCTACAATATTTTCACTGTTTCTATGTTTTTATTCGTTCTTTTTATCTCAAGTAAAGATCAACGTTCATGTACCCACGTTGATCATATCGGTGGTGTTGAGTCATCAAAGGATAATGATATATGCTGATAAACTTCAAATTAAACCGATCGCAAAAGAAATAATAAGAAAAGAGAAGTCAGAAAAATAGTTATGGGTCTTGATGATAGTTTTCAAGACATTGTGATGGTGACCGGGTTAGAGAATTTAATTCTATCAATTGACTTTGTGGCCAAAAAATTTTGGGGTTTTTTTTTTAAAAAAATTATTACTTGTCATTTGTCACTACATAAAAGTATGTTTATTTTTTTGATTTATTAATTATGTTCTTCTATGATCAAAAAATGAATTGAATATAAACAACAATGCACGATATGATCAAGTAAATACATGAGCTATAGAATTAATCACATAGTAAAAAACCTTTTTCTTTTTTTTACTAATAATATCCATTTTCGTTTCAGTACTACACTAAAAAACTGCCGTCAAAACCCCAAAATTGTGACTGTTTTTTTCTAGTCAATAAATTTGCCCCATAATACTAATCAAGGACAGTTGTTTTAAAATTGAGAAATGCTACCTTTTATTTTCTGGTCATTCTCTAATCCTTTTATTTTTTTAAATTATCATTACATTAAGGGTTCATACATAAAACTCACGGGTCTAATAGTAATATTAAAAAATGGAGAGATGAGAAAAAGACCAAAGGAAGATGTTCTAAATTATGGCCACCAAAAACTGCCATAAGAAACTATCTTCCTTGCCAGCTATATATATATATAAAATGAAAGTAAAAAAATATATATATATTCCTTGGAGCTTTGAGAAGATAGAGCTAGGTAAATATAGCTTTTCCTTTTCCTTTCATTTTATTATTATTTTTTATCTTTCCCCTAAGGAGTTGATTATCTTACTACATCTTAGATGATAATATGTTAGGACATACTTTGCCTCCGAAAACTACCATCGATCATAACTGAACTTTTACACCTCCAGAATTCAATTCACAAGAATTCGAGCCTGCGTGCATGAATTTGAGCGGTTTTTGCATTATTAATTTGTTTTAGTGATGGAGGTTAAACAGAAGGATAATTTTACTTACTCACTTAATTGGCATTTTTTTTTTTGCAATTTCTTTTCAAGATTTAAAACCTCTAAATTTAGTATATCGAACTTTCAATTTTTATCATTTTTTTCATTCTGTTAGGATTTAATGTTTCCATTAAATCTTAATAGAGATGTGTAAAAATTTTCAGAATATCCTTTATTTTTTATGAAAAAAAAAAAATTGCAAGAATTTAGGCGTTGGTTAAGATTTTACAAAACTTGCAAAAATATCTAAGTCTGAATCTTTGAAAACAATTTATATTTTTTATAAAAAAGGAAAAAAATACCCTAAAATGATTTAACGGAAAATCCTAACGAATGGGGGACATTGCAACTAATTTGAATTTCAATCCACTAAATTGAAATACTTTAAATTTTAAAAAATATTTTAAAATGGGTAACAATTCAAGAGTAAGTAAAGTTATCACTTTTTTTTTTTGTAAAAAAAAAAAAAAACCTATAATGCAAAAGTACTGCTACTCTTTGCTGCTAATAAAATGACTCTAATGCACGTGTCATTCACATGTGACCTTTTACATCCAAATTAACTGCCAAATTTGACGCAAAAAGAAACGTAGAAATATTTCTGTAGCTTCATATTCCATCCCATTAGTAGGTAAAGTCATTATTATTCTTTTAAGGGTGTACATTATATTAATTGTCGCTGACTCACTCAGTTGATCCCACGTTCAGTATTCTATATCTTTTTCTCATTATATATATATATATATATTAATATATTATATATATATATATATATATATATATATATATATATATATATATATATATATATATATATATATATATATATATATATATATATTCTTGATCGAGGTGCTTTATTAATTTGTGATATATTTAATACCTTTTTTTATTCATGTGTGTGTAAACATATTATTATTTCTTAGATGATAATATATGCTACGAATGCAAAATATTACGTATAAGATGATGCATTTGAACTTTAAAATTCATAAGAGTACACGTCAATAAAGATTGTATATATTAATCTGTGGCTCACGTACTCATCCACTACGCGTGCATCGATCACGTGCAAGAGGCATTTGATGATGGCCGGTGATGCATAACAAATGATATGGGCTCTTGTGTACAGCTTGCATGAGATGGAATAATCAAGGAGTACCATAACATTTGCAATAAATGATGTCGACTGTTGTGTGGACGATACAACAAAAATCCATAACATTTGCAATCCTTCATTACTGAAGATGTTGAAACATATTCCTCCCTTCAATTGCATGATTAATTTATGTCCACAACAAGCTTTTGGTTGTTATAGCTTTTCATTGTTAAACACATGGATGATTGAATGATTGAGTCCAATATATATATGGTAGGTGTAATAATAATAATTGAGGGCGCCCCCATCATTGTCCAGCCCATCTATATGCAGTTGAATGTTAGTTTGCAGCATTAATAACACTAAATGTATACTATGAACATTTTCAATCATATATGTTTAGTGTGTAGAACGAGATGGTTGGTAGTAGCGTTAGGTATGATTAAAAAAGGTTGCAAAACAGCACAAGAAAATGCGACTAATTAAATTGATCTTCTGTTTGTTTCGATATAAAATATTTTCGTCAGAAAATTTTTTAACAAAAACAATATATATATATTTTTCAGAAAAATTTTTCGGCATTTACCTCATACGGAATATGAGCGACGGCGAAAATGGCCGACAACTTCCGAAAATGATTTACGAAATTTAAAAACGGAAACCATTTCTCAAAACTAAATAAGCTTTTTTGGTCAAATCAAAATATTTTCTGTTTGACTATCATTTTTTGTCTCACGAAAACACCGAAACCAATGGAGCCTAAAACTCTCTCTCCTCCTCTCATTTTTTCTGTGTGGGCACTTAGAATTTGTTTGTATGCGGAATGATTCATTACATTAGGAAAATGAATAATTAGTACTGAGAATGAAAGAATATGGGATGCAATAGTTATTCATATTTATTAGTTTGGTGACAAAGCATGTGCTCTTATTGAAATCGTAACAAAATTACTAAAATACCCAAGATAAGATATATAAAAAATAATAATAATAATAATTAAAGAAAAAAACAAACTTCATACTTCTCGAAATTAGTTAATCTTCTCGACATTAGACAAATCTATATGCTTATAAGAACTAAGATAGAAACAGGAAATTCAAAAAAAAAAAAAAAATTGTTTGTCAATAGAAAGCAAAGATGTTGAAACATATTCCTCCTTCAATTGCATGATAATAATTTATGTCCACACAAGCTTTTGGTTGTTATAGCTTTTCATTGTTAAATACATGGATGATTGAATGATCGAGTCCAATATATATATGGTAGGTGTAATAATAATGAGGGGGCGCCCCCATCAGTTGTCCAGCCTAGCTAAATGCAGTTGAACGTTACTCTGTAGCATTAATAACACTAAATGTATTATGTTTAGTGTAGAAAGAGATGGTTGGTTGAAGCGTTAGGTATGAGTGAAAAAAACGTTGCAAAACAGCACGAGAAAATGCAACTATTTAATGCTCCATTTATTTCAATATAAAATGTTTTTCATTGGAAAATATTTTCAACCAAAAAAAAAAATCTCAGAAAATATTTTTCGGCATTTGCCTCATACAAAATATGAGTGATGGCAGAAAACAGCCAGCAGTTTCCAAAATTTAAAAACGGAAACCATTTTTCAAAACTAAAGCTCTTTTTGTCAAACTGAAAAATATTTTCTGTTTGACTATCATTTTCTGTCTCACCAAACACCGAAACAAATGGAGCTTAAAACTCTCTCTCTCTCTCTCTCTCATTTTTTTGTGTGGGCACTTAAGACTCATTTGGTACGCGGAATAGTTATTCTATTAAAAAAAAGAATAACTATTACCGGGAATGAAAGAATGTGGGATGAAATAGTTATCCATATTCTTTAGGTTGGTGACAATACTTGTGCTCTTATTGGAATCGTAAAAAAATTACTAAAATATTTAAGATATATATAAGAAAATAATAATAATAATAATTTAAAGAAAAAAAAGAAAAAAAATTTAATCCTTCTCGAAATTAGACAAATCTATATATTTGTAAGAACCATTAATATAGAAAACAGAAAATTCATTAAAAAAACAAAAATTCTTCATCAATAGAAAGCAAAGATGGTGCTCACTATTTACAATATCAATTATCAAGGACTAATCAATTACAGTTAAAAAGAAACAAATTTGAACATTAGGGAATGCGATAATTATACCATCGAATCTTGCATCTGCACAATAGAGAACAAAACCATTCACATCATAACCAAGAACTGGAAGCCGGCCTTCGAGGGCATAGGATTTGAGCGCAGTGTCAATGACAAGATCATTCTCATTCACCACAAATCTCAATGGTCCTGCACTTCTTTTGTATGAAAACTCATTGTTTTCATGATAGAAATTAAAATAAAAAAAAAAATACTAACACAAAGGGTGGCCGCACAGCCACCCTCTATTATGATAGGAGGGGGCCGTGCGACCACTCTAAATAAATTAGGGTGAAAGCAGTACAGTTACCCCTCTATTTTGTTAAGGGCAACTTCCTTTGCGTTCAATTCTTTTTTTTTTTTTTTTTGCTGGTCTTTATCACAATCATGACTAAAACGGTGTGACCTTTAATTTCCACCCAAATTAAGAGCCAAGTCTAACACGATCGAGGTAACTTGAAACATTTTAGTAGTTGTAAATCTGACTAGCAATAAGTTGTAGTTTTGAGGTGCAAGTATAATTGGAGTAATAGTTTGGAGGGACAAAATGTATTTTACCCTATATATTAGGGTTGGATAAGGCATGGGATTTGAACCTCAAACTCATAGAGACATGACAAAATAGATTGTTGTTAAATTATTGATTAGATGATTAAATTTACTTCTTTTTATCAATTTAAACTTTTAGAACAAATGGTAATTTGACATAGTATCAGAGCAAATGTCTTGAGTTCGAACCCTGTCTCCTTCAGCTCATACGTGAGGAGTATTAATTAAATAATTAAATTTACTTCTTCCTATGCTTAAGCTTTTGGGACAAGTGATGATTTAACATATAAGAACACTGATTACTTTTGATCAAGATGCATTGTAAACGATATTGATTTTTTGTGTAGAAACCATTAATAAATTATAGCCTTCGCATGTATGAGATGAAATAACCAAAGAGTTCCTTTCATATTATAAATGATGTGGACTTTTGTGTGAACAATACAGTGAAAGTCCATAAACATTTATAATGCTTCATTACTAAACTGTTCAAACGTTTTCCTCCCTTCAACTGCATGATAATATATGTCTGACTGTTAAATACGTGGATGATGGAATGATCATCCTAATGGTAGGGAAATCATGCCATATTAATAAAAGGAATCTCAAACCGAGTAGCTTTCCTCCATTCAAATTTAAGGTATTGCATTATTTATTTAATTCAAACAATATCATCTAAATAAGGTAAATACATGAGCTAGCTATATATATATATAATCGAAAAGGAAGTCATATTTTTAAACAATATACATCTTGATTTCATTTGATTTTTAGTGTGTAAGAAAAGATGGTTGGTCGCAACATTCGAGGTGTGTGTCAAAAAACGTTGCAAAACAGCACGAGAAAGTGAAACTAAAACTCTCTCTCTTTCTAATTTTTTGTGTGGAGAGGTACTTAGACTATGGGTATCGCTATAGTAGCGTATTCTATCATTGGAAAGAAAATAATGGAGATTCAAGTACTAGCACGTGGAACAACTCCAGTCGTATTCTGATTTAGTGTGAAAGACAATCATTATTTAGTATGTGTATATAATAATGAGGGGGTGCCCATGATAATTAGTTGGCAAGCCTAGCTATATACAGTTGAACATTACTCCACAGCATTAACTAAACACTAAATACATGACCGTTTTTATCTTATGTTTAGTGTGTAAACTCATGGAGTACATGTCAATAAATATGTTATTAGTCATTAAAAAAAAAGATTATATTAATCCTTTGGCAATTCCATGACGTGTGCCTCATGTGCAAGAGGCATTTGATCATGGTTCAAAACTAGGGCTGTAATCGAGTCAAGCCAGACCGAGTATTGAATATTCAAGCTTGATTCGTTTACTTTTTCTTTTCGAATACGAGTCGAGATCGAGCTTATAATCGAACTAGATAATTTGTTCAAGCTCTGTTCATTTATTTTTTGAATAAGCTTGAGCTTGTTCACGAACTACTCAATTAATTTAGTCGTTCCATATATAAAGTAAATGTTGTGATTGTTTAAGTTTTTTTTTTTTTAAAAAAATTAATACTAATTATAATTAGTTATTTAATTATGGTTAAGATTTATTGTTTGAGTAATTAACGAAATTAACTCAAATATTAAATAATACGCTAATCTCAATTTTATATGTTTATCTTATAGTATATTGTTAGGAAAATCAACGATTTCTCAAAATCCGTGAAAAGTGAAAGAGACAGAAAAGCAAAAAAACAAATAATCACAAGACATAGAAATTTAAGTGGTTCAACCTCAAAGGCTACGTCCACTGTGTTATGGCAAAGTTTTACTATTTTTAAAAAACAATACAAAGGAGGCGTCGCACATGCATACATAAAACCCTACTACAAAATGACTATTTAAAGATCCTCAATTGGGTTAAAAATACATAAACAGGCGGGTAAAAAAAATTAATTTAAACCGTAGCCTTTCTTTTGTTGTACCGGGTCAGGTGTAAACCGGGTCGAGCATAAAACCAGGCTCCATATAGCCTAACATATATAGATATACATTCATATACAAACATATACGCACATATATATACATACACATAAACTCACTCATATACACACATAGGCACATATATCAATATCCACACTCATAATTACAATAATTCAACTTATATTTGTTACATTACGAATAACATTTCTTTCTATTTTTTTAAAAATAATTAACATGTTCTCATTACAAAGTTAAAAATATAATTATAAAAATAATAAAAGTGAAGTTATACGAGCCTATACGATTCGAGCCGAGCCTGAATTTTTTGTTCAAGCTTTAATTTGTTTAATAAACGAATTAATCCCAAGTCGAACTAATCCGAACGAAGCCCGAGCATATTCATGACTAGCTTTACTCGCTTACAACCCTATGCATAACAAATCTATGGGCTAGGTCAAGTGTTTGAAACGATAAATTATAGTCATAGCTTGCATGAGATGGAATGATCAAGGAGTACTACCTTTTAGATTGTAAATGATATCGATTGTACGTTGTGCGAACAATACAACAAAAGTCCATAACATTTGCAATGCTTCATTACTAAAGATGTTGAGACATCTTCCTTCCTTCAATTGCATGGTAAGTGGTTGTTAGAGCTTTTGGTTGTTAAATACATGTATCATTGAATGAGTCCAATATATAATAGGTGTAGTAATGAGGGGGCGCCCATCAGTTGGCAAACCCAGCTATATGCAGTTAAACGTTACTCAAGAGCACTAACCACACACTAAGGCTCTGTTTGTTTCAGTTTAAAATAATTTTTGAACAATATTTTATGTATTTTTCGTTGTTTAGTGCGACCGAAAATAATAGTCAAACCGAAAACATTTTTGGTTAACCAAGAAAACCTTTTTAAATTTCCACAAAATGGTTTCTCTTTTTTAAAACCGTAAACCATTTTTCCAGTTGATCTTCACCTTCTCAAATCGCTGGACCTCCGTTAGACAATACAACAAAAGTCCTTAACATTTGCAATGCTTCATTACAAAAGATGTTGAAAACATCTTCCTCCCTTCAATCACATGATAGTTTATGTCTGCTTAATCTTTTGGTTGTTAGAAGCTTTTGATTGTTAAATACATGGATGATATATATATATAGTCCATTAATTATATAGGTGAAATAATGAGGGGGAGCCCATCAGTTGGCAAGCCCAGCTATATGTAGTTGAACGTTACTACACAGCATTAACAACACACTAAATATATGATCGTTTCCATCTTCTGTTTAGTGTGTAAAAAGAAATGGTTGGTCGCAACGTTCGGTGTGTGTGCGTGTGAAAAACGTTGCAAAACAACTGGCACAAGAAAATGGAACTAAAACTCTCTTTCTCTCATTTTTCTGTGTGAAGAGGCAATTATTAGACTGTAGGTATTGTAAGTATCACTTTAGTAGCATGCTCCACCACCAGGAAGAATATATTGGAGATTCAAGTGCTAAAGCACATGGAACAACTCCAGTCCTATCCTGATTCAATGCAAAAAAGGATCATGAAATTAAGGATCTAAGTTTTCTATCTTTCTGTTAATTTAATTCACCTACCTAATAATTAAGTGATCATGAAATTAGATGGTGCAATGTGAATTTTAATATAATTTATCTTAAGCTGGATAAATTAAGGATCTAAGTTTTCTATTTTTGGTTGAATCAAGGAAATTGTTCCTATTATCGGTGAGGGTAGGGAATTGAGGATTTTATTAAAACCATCAACATTTTTTAATGTAAACGTTTTATAATATTTGAGAAAATAACTTTTTAATTGGGAAAACGTTTTATCCCACCATAATACTAATATTTTTGTTATATGAAAGGTCGGCAAAAGTAGTGGGAGTCTCCCATGAGAGGAATGACTCAAAAATTTTCATTAGAATATAAGAATATTCTTAATAAGTAAAATGATAGCAATATAAAATTTCTTCTCTCATCACTTAGAGACTAGAAGATAAATTTTTTAATATGTGCTCTAGTAGAATTATTGAATTCATGTGATAGTAATGATTAAGAATATGAAATTCACTCCACTTGAATGATCCCACCTAAAGTTGTTGATCTTACCTATGCATCTTTAATAGTTGAACACTGGTAAAGTGAACTTGGTAGAATGTATAAATCCATCTCATGGCATTATGTTAGTTACTTTAGTATAACCATCTGTAGCACATTTTGGAACTCTATTGAAATGAATTGGATAGTTAATTCTCATAGGAGAATTAGATGGTTAGTCTTTGTGATATTTGAGGTGCAAAATACGAATTTTTCTCAGGCCAAAAAAATTTGTCGGCATTGCCAAAAACATCAATAGGTTTTGAATTTTTCTCAGCGTTTATTTTAAGCCGATAAATACCAATTTCTAACACATGAAAACTCGACACATCAAATACGACAACAAATAAACACTAAGAAACATTTCTCAGCGTTAATTAAACGATTCCTGGTGTTTAAAAAACACCAAGAATTGCCGTGTTTTTTTGTAGTGTTAAGCACCCATAATTTTTTTGGAAAAGCCTTGTGGTGTCGGTCTCCTAACACCCTAGACAAAGACCATAGAAAAATGACTTTGGTACCATGTAGAAATTTATGATAAAATGTAAAGTAGTATTACGGAAATAGTGAAAGCAAAAAAGAAAGAGAACACAGATTTTGGGATAGTTCAACCTTAGCTAGAGACCTATGTCACCACTAAGAAGAGCTAGCCCAAATTAGATTACATCTTTATTGAATGACTTGTGTAAACAATTGTGCTACAATAGTCTATTTATAAGGAAAATATGGTATGTAAAGTGAGTTACGAAATTACAGATCTACAACTAAGGTAAATAATTAATAAGAAAAAAAAATACTAATATAGAAAATGTCCTATATATTTTAACATCCTCTACGTCATTTGGCCTTACCAATGATACCCAAAGTAGGACTCCAAAACGATTTTTGACCCATTGACATTCTCTACACCGAAACAAATGGAGCCTAGCTAAAACTCTCTTTCTCTCATTTTTTTTGTGTGGGTAATAAAGATTCATTTGATACGCGAAATGGTTATTTTATTAGGAAAATGAATAATTATTACCACGAATGAAAGAATGTGGAATGAAATAGTTATTTATATTTTTTAGTTTGGTGGCAACACATGCTCTTATTGGAATTGTAACAAAATTACCAAAATACCCTAGATATATATAAGAAAATAAAATAGTAATAATAATAAATTAAGGAAAAAAAACTTCATACTTCTCGAAATTAGACAAATCTATTTATAAGAACCAATATATATAGAAAACAGAAAATTCACTAAAACAAAAATTGTTCATCAATATTAGAAAGCAAATATGTTGCTCACTAGCTAGCTATTTACAATATCAATTATCAATTAAGGACCAATCAATTACAGTTAAAAAGAAACAAATTTGAACATTAGGGAATATTGCAATAATTAATATACCATCGAATCCTGCATCTGCACAATAGAGAACAAAACCATTCACATCAGAACCAAGAATTGGAAGCTGGCCTTGCGGGCATAGGATTTGAGCGCAGTGTCAATATATGACCAGTGACAAGATCATTCTCATTCACCACAAATCTCAATGGTCCTGCACTTCCAAGAACATTGACTGTCATCGAGAATCTATTACTCTTCACATCCTTCACTTTTTGACTATCCCTATTCTTTTTCTTCTTCTGCAATTGATCAATTTTCCCAGGGATGTTCTTCTTCATCTTGTTTTTTTTTCTTGGTTTTTGGTTTGGTGTGACAAATTAAATTCTTTGTTAGGGTGGTCGCACCATTTTTGCATGATTAATTTTCCTCCCTTTGTAAGAAAACTCATTGCATGTTTTCGTGATAGAGATTTTTTTTAAAAACAATTACCGACACAAAGGGTGGTTGCACAGCCACCCCTCTATTATAATAGGAGGGGGCCGTGCGACCACTCCTCTAATCAATTCAGGGTGACAGCCGTATAGTCACCCCTTCTATTTTGTTAAGGGCAACTCCTTAAACGGTGTAACCTTTTCCATCCAAATTAAGAACCAAATCTAACACGAGGTAACTCGAAACGTTTTAGTAGCTGTAAATCAATCTGATGACATGCAATAAATTGTAGTTTTAAGGTGTTAGTGTAATTGGAGTAATAGTTTGGAGGGACAAAATGTATTTTACCCTATATAGTAAGATTGGATAATATAGGGAATTTAAACCTCAAACTCATAGAGACATGACAAAATAGATTGTATAGAAACACTAATTAATGTATGGCTGCATATTCATCCTTTGAAAATTTCACAATGTGTGCATGACATGCGTGAAGCGCTTTTGATCAAGATGCATCGTAAATGATATTGATTTTTTGTGTATAATAAGAAATTATAGCGCTTTTGCCTCATGCGCACGCTCGTTTACGAAGCCAAATCACCCGAGCTGTCAAAACCGATTCATCCCCATCCAACGGGTTTCACGCCAACCGATCGATTCTAATACCTATTCAACTTGGTTTCAAACTTTTCAAACCGATTTCGACCTAGTTTCAGAGCTTTCTTGACTGGTTCAGTCCAATTCCACAGCATTATTCATCGGTTCATTCGGTTTTAGAGCTTTTTCAACTGGTTCAATCCGATTTCAGAGCTTTTTCAACCGGTTCGCACCAGTTTCAGATTTTTTTTTAACCGGTTTACCAGTTTCAGAGCTTTTTCAATTGGTTCACTTCGGTTCCATTCCGATATGAGCCGATTCAACCCAATTCAATTGCAATTTTATCCAGTGTAACTCAGTTCTACTGCAACATGATCTGATTCAACTCGATTTCACTGCAATTTTGTCTAGTTCAATCCAATTTTCAGTCTATTTTCGACTCAATTTTGTAGTGATCCACGACCTAGTTCATCGGCGAACCTTGGCACAATGCGATTTGACCTTTCACTGGATTTTTAGCAGCTAATTTCCATTCTCCTACATTTCTCCAACCGTCATTGTCAGTTGCAGCTTGGCCCTTCACCGAATTTTTTTGCAGCTTGTATCTGTTCTCCAGCATTTCTCTGACCACCACTGTCAGCCTTTCTCGTGCGGCACCGCCTTAATCCAACCATCGACTTCAACTGCTTTTACTTCCTTCACTTTCCAAAATCAAGCTTCAAGAAGTTTTCACCTTGAGTTTGAGGGTGGATGTTAGAATAAATATTTCATATTACGTTGGTTATATTTTATATTACGTTAGTTTATTTTCTTATAATAATATTTCCTATCTAGGTTTGATTGTAATTAACTCTACTCGGGAGATTTGATTACCACTCTATATTCTCCTTTATTCTATTTCTTTGTAGCATTTATTTTCTTCCTTAATTAGTTTAGGTCGTTTGTGATTATACCATAAACCTTTGCGCCCTTACTCGAGGAACCCTCGTTCATACCCACATGCACATTGCATTTTTGTCTATACTCCAAGGATCCTTGTTCATGCCTGCGCCACTCCACCATACCAACACTACCATTGCCTCTAATATCACTTGTTACTTGTTAGAGAGATAGATATGTTGGAGAGTCTTTTAGTAAACCCATAATATAACATATTAAGACACCATTCAATCCAAAAAACTTAAGCATATAGGTTTGGGTCCAATTATACTATATTAATCACTCACACTTATGACATATTTCCAATGGAAAAATCAAACCTTTCCACATTCACATGTAGATACTCAACACAACTTGATGCTCAAAACGTTTCAATGTATTGATAATAACAAATTAAAATTAGAAATCTGATTTTCTTTTCCAAATTTCCGGCGATTTTCTTGGCAATCAAAAGAGTGGAAACAAACGGCGGGTAACACCAAACAAACAAAATATAAACTAAAGAAATACAATGAAATATAGTTCTTATAACAAAATAACTAAACCCAGAACTTAAAAATGATGTACAAAAAAGTAAAGGGAGGGTTGCTAATCCCTACAAGAATTCGTGACATTCTTATAAATGGGTCATGCTACATTAAGCTAGATAATGAAATACCTATACAAATAGGCAAGTGGTGGCATGTATCGAAAAGGTTTAGTTGCATGTCCCTAGTTTTGGCCCATATTAGTCGACAATATATTAAATTATTATAGCTAGATTTGGGAAGGCGATGAAAAATTTTCTAATAGCCTGCAGCCTTATTAGTATTGTTGTAATAATTACTTTAGGAAAATTCCTAATTATATTTGTACTATTATTTTAAAAGTACTAGTTAATTTAGATTTTTTAAAATTATTTATAAAGTTTAGTCTTATTTAGTAAGAAACCAATATAGGACTTAACATCCGTAAGTTGGAGTGTAAGATGAGTCCTGCTGCTCACGAACTCGGTTCAGTTTGAATAATAAATGAACTATTCGTGAACACAATAATATGTTCAAATATTAAACGAGACACACTGATATAAACTCGGCTCAGCTTGGATAGGCTCAGCTTGGATAAGCTCATATAAATTCGTATACCTTCATTTTTATAATTTTGTTAGTATTATTTTAATTTTGTAATAAGAACATCTTAACTAAGAGGAAATTTTATTTTTAATATGATAATTATAACTTGAATTATTATTTTTTTGAGTTTAATTTTAAAGATTTATGTGTACATGATTATATTTATAACTACACATGAATATGTGTATGCGTGTTTATATACGTGCATGCTAAATTTATATTCAAATTAAAAAACACACTCTAAAACAAACCCATGTATCCTTGTGTCATTTTTTGTTCGCAGAATATATGGAAAATGATGCACATTGACCATTAAATCTGAATGATTTTTTCGCAGTCAGTGGTTTACGCCACGGGGCCCAAAATTGTCGGGGTATAACTTTCTCATTGACGCACAAAATTGTCTTGCCATTCTAATGGGGCTGACTAACTGAGGAAGTCTTCCCTTGTGACTTTTGTGAAGAATCTCAGGTACGTAGGTCCCTCTACTCTCAAGGTCTAGCAAGTTAAGAAATCGATGTCAAGTGAACTTCAACGAAACCCATCCTTTCATAAGCTTTACGAACTTTTTGAGGAGTAAACGGCCGAGTCAAATTGAGTTTTTTTAGCTATTATTATTGTCTTTTATTTTATTTTATTTTTTTCCTTCTTTTTTAATTTCAAAAAAAGTCTTAAACAATTTAAAGATCACAAAAGCTAAATATTTTAAAATTTATGAAAACTAAAGAACGTGGTAAGCAGTCTATATGACGTTGGTGTCCGAAAGAGGTCCAAAACCTACATATCCAGATAAGTTTACTGGGAGGACAATGGAAAAGGGGTCTTGGTAGCTTTGTTCGGAATGCCGGTTGGATTAGATTTGGACAAGTCGTTTACCAAGGAGATTTGAGAAGTTTGTTCGGTATCTCGTTCGGAACAAGTCTTGAGGAGGAGGGGCTCATGGGAGATCTGAGACATTCATTCGGTAGCTCGTTCGGAACAAGTTCTAACAAGGAGAAGTATCGCATTCCGAACGAATTAATAGTCTAGTCTAGACAAGATCACGAAAAACAAACTTAATTGTGTGTTTTAGTAGGGCCATGACTCTATTTACTAAATAAGAATGGAATAGGCCGCCAGTTCTATGTAATTTTCATCAGTTTGTCCTTGAATTGGCTAGGAGTATTTTTTATCTGTTTGTCCTCAAATCTTTGATTTGTTCTTAGTTTTAAGAAGCGTTGTTAATCTAGTGAGGATCTAATTTATCGTTCAGATTTTATTTTATAGATTTAAATTTTAAAATCATTCATAAATGATACACAAAGAATCATTAATAATTTTTACTAACCAAAACTCGTAATCTTTGCACACACAAGACTAGCCTATCCATTTATGTCTATATGCTTGCAAAGCACAAAACTAATAGGTCAAGAAACAATTGATTATAGAGTTTATGACCCTCCCTTTAAAATTACATGAGCGTAATCCTATAAACTATTAGTTATATATGTATTTGGCTGACGTGTTTTAAAAAAACCACAACACCTATTTTGTAGTTTTTTTAACGGTTCAAATTTAATTTTAAATTTTTCATGTGAAAGAAAGAGAGTGAAATTATATCTGAATTATGAAAAAACTACAAAAAAATGTGCTATATTAGCCAGGAAAGGCTGGTGATTATTGAAAGCCAGTCAAGAAGCATTCAAAGTTGCCATTTCCAGGCAAGCTCCTCTTAGTCGGAGGACTCGATCGGAACATCTGGAAGGAGGTGGCTAGCTTGCCACTTGCTGAAAAATTGAATTGCCCTGCTTTAATTTCGTGGAAACATATCTATACACTAAAAACTAAGTACGACTTACGTACTTTTGCTGAAAAATTTTGGCCGTGTTTTCGATCGGTTCTCTTCAATTATGTAGCAGGTTACCCCGGATTCAGTGGTTGGAGGGCTCATTTGGGTGTTCTATTTTTTTATTCTTTGTAAGATTGTGAATATAGAAAAAAAAAAGATTTAGAATTATGTTTGGATGATTTATAAAATATAAAACAAAATTGGAAATATATGTTGGAGAAATTGAATATAATTGAAAAAAATAAAAATAAAACTGAAAATTAGAAAAATAAAGAAATAAAAAAGGATTGTCTGGCTATTCTAAAACTTATAGGGGGTGGTCAAGCTGCTGTTTGGGGAGGCTTGGCCACCCCCAAATCTAACGGGTCTCTGAGCTACCCCAACAAATGTTCGGGGTTGGGTTGGTCATCCTCAAACACCTGGAATGGTCTGGTCAGGTTGGGGGTGGTTCAGCTACCCATAGTTGTTATTTTTTTATTTTTTTTTCATTTTTTATTTTTATTTTTTATTTTTGGTTTTTTGAGTTAGGTTGAAAAAAAAAAATTTGAGTTGGGTGTAAAAAAAAAATTGGTTGCTTCCTATAAAAAAAAAAAACCAATAGAGTTAAAAACAAAATGCATCCAAACATGCCAAATTGAGTTTCTTTAGATTTAAGGATTCGAATTTTTAGTAATTTGCTGCTTCAATTCTTAAAGAGTTTTTATAAAAAAAAAAAAATAGGCGGACTAAATTTGTTTAATTCAACTTTTGTTTTCTTTTGTTCATAACTTTTGTTTTCTTTACAATAACAAAAGCTGGTTACAGACCGTACAATTCAGGAGCGACTTTGTCAATGAATTACTTTTTTTTTTTAAAAAAAAAAGACTTTGTTAATGAAAGGGTCCTGACGACTTGTCAATGAAAAGGTCACTGAGAAAGATGGCATATTAGATGGGATTAATATGTTACCTCTCCTATCTTCAACTGTCTCAGATAAAATCCTTGGAAAACTAATCCACCTCGTCTCCACCACTTTCATGATGTCCATAATGATCATCATTGTTGTTTTCCATATCTTTCTAATTTCTTTACACTTGAAGCCTTCAACTGCACAAACTTGGATCAAATCAGGTTACTGATACTCCGGCAGCGGGTTTCCCATTTCAAACATAAACTCAGCCCTGTTTACTCCCCTTATTTGCGCTTTTGCTGATCTAAACTCTTCGTCCTCCGAGCTGTCTATCTCATCCTCCAATGATTGATACTTCTCCACCTTCACGGACACTGTTAAACAAAAGAATCCATCAATCACCACAGCGCAAACTATACAGTCATTTAATTCATTGATGACCCATCAAGCAATTCTAACACGGATTATGGCATTGTTGCATGGATTGCTAGGGGCTTGTCTGCTGGAAAGTTGGTGTTGGGCTTGCCTTTATATGGCTCTACAGGTCCGGCCTGATAGAGTTCCAGATAAGTTCTATTAGTATTAAAAGTTGTATTTATATTCATATTTACCTTTTTAGCCGTACTAGTAGTAGTCTTGTTATTCTTAGAAGTCTTATTATTCCTTTAGTCTTTATCTAATCTTAGTTGTAGTAGTAGTCTAATATGAATTGTTTTAGTAATGTATAGTCTAATTCTAATTGAAGTAGTATTTCTTTTACATGTGGCTTTAGTAGTCAAGTAGTAGTATAAACAAGGGACCAATGTAAAAATAGATTAATAGAGAATTATTAAGTAAAAGCTTATTTGTGGTTTGTCTCTAGTACCTATTGGATTTACTTGTGGTCTCTTCTCCTACCTAAAAGGAGTTCATTATCCATCATAATTCTACATCAATTGTGTGGGGTTCCAATCCTACATATGTAGTGAAATCCTGCACAGTTGGATCGGTCTGGATCGGCTTTGATGATGTTGAGGTGGTCAAAATTAAGGTTTCTTATGCCAAGCAGAAGAAACTACTTGGTTACGTTGTGTAGCAAAGTCCCATATGATGACAATTGGGAGCTTTCTCTAGCAGGTAATTTAAGAGATGCAGCAGACTTGATAATCTATATTTGATGTTCTCTTCACAATGTTAAAATAATACTTTTAGAATGTTAATCTAATTGCCCACGTATTTAAAGAATTCAAACACGTCAATATGACTTGAATGAATATCATCTTAGCCCAAAAAATTAAGAAATAATATCCCATTTTTTTAACCCAAAATTAAAGATTTCAATGTTAGTTAGGACAATGTCAATTTTTTGCTAATGCTTGTCAAGATTTCAATGCCCTTCCTGTTCGATTATACATGAAAACTCAGTTGTTACCATACTCCGTCTTCTTTGGGGTCAAGGGGCCCCCTCGAGCATGGAAACTCTGTTTGGGCACGACCCCCTACAATTTCCCCAGCTCCTCTGTGAGTAGGGGATTATAGGGGGGGATCCCTATCCCTACATCAGTGTTTATATGTTTTTCCTGACTTGGCTGGCCTTAGGAAACTGACTTTTCATGGAGTTATTCGGTTGTCTTAGACATGACATAAATGACATTGATATGTATAGAAGATTATCCGGCGTTGCTTTAATAAACTAAACTATATGAACATCCAATTATTTCAGCAATCGAAAGTATTAGAAGCTTGACAGTGACATTGTTTTAAGATCTTTTCTGATATATTCATCTCTCATAAATTCTATCATGAGATGCTTTATCAGCTCAAGGGGAAGGAAAGAATAATGGACAACCCGAGTGGCGATTATAAGTGATCGTTTTGACTACAAGTACTGTTACCGTTGTTCTCCTACTGGGGCTTGCAATCTGTTGCTTAAGGAGGAGAATGCTCAAATTAAATGGTAAAATTTTTCTAGCTAGTACATGTACTCACCGTCTATACTTGAAATTTAGGATTATTTATTATTAACCAACTTGATTGAGGAACCGACACTTTTGGGCATCTTTTTTTTTTTTTTTGTTCCTTCTGTTAATATAGGAATGGTTGTTACATCTAAAGAATCAAAGTCCAAAATTAATCGTATGGCAGCTGCAGGAAATTTTAATGGCAATGTTCCTACTCTTCAAGTCTTTATTTTAGCTGACATTGAGGCAGCTACTGAACTTTTAATTGAAAATAAACTTGGCGAGAGAAGTTAATTATGGTCCCGTTTACAACGTAAGCTTCTGTTAGACCACTCCCATGCTACATTTTGGCAGCAGGAGTAGAAAATGTCTTTCAGTACTATCTTAATGATGGAAAGATACTAATTAATTAATCATGGGTGTCTATTTATTTATTAGGGTGTATTACCAAATGGACAAGAAATAGCAGTGAAAAAGCTTTCAAAAACTTCTATGCAAGGGTTTGAAGAGTTTAAGAATGAGATTATACTTACTACAAAACTGCAACATGTAAATCTTGTGCAACTTTTGGGATTTTGCATTGAGAGGAATGAACAAATGCTGATCCACGAGTACATGCCAAACAAAAGCTTGGACTTACTCTTTGTTCTGATATTTCTCCTGCAATTCAATTATATATGAGCTCTTGAATCTTTTCCATATATAGAAGGCTGCAAGCCAATAATTTATGATGTTGACACTTGTGCCAAACACCATTTAAGCTTAAACAAAGCCATATGGCACAAGGTGTCTTTTTAAAATTTTGGGAATTTTTTCGCATCTTATTCCTTAATTATTAGCGACATGATAATTGAATGACTGACTTTTCACGATCTAATTTGATATAGAATTTTCAGGAAAGATGATCATGAAGCAAACACAAGTCGGATTGTTGGAACATAGTAAGTACTTAGCCTAAAAAGCTTTATAACCTAAGCTTGATTTCTTGTTAGTTAAATAATTAATTTTTGTTGTGCAAAATAGAATCACAATTATGGTAAATATGGTAAGACAATCAAACACAAATAACACCAAGATTTAAGTGGTTTCCTCAATGTGAGGTACGTCTACTGGTAGAGGCGATTACGAAAAAATTTACTATCAAAGATGGAGTACAAAAATAGTAGAGAGAAAAATCACTTAGAACCCAAAGTCCCAATACACCCAATTCTTACTATCACACAATAAAGATTATTCTAAAAAAAGAAAAATACAAAAGATAGAAATACAAACTCTTCTTTTACTGGGATAAGAAGGGGACTGGTTTCTATCTTTTTTATCTCTCACACAATAGCACCCTTTTCTTTTCTCTATGGTTTTGGCTCCTCCAAAACCAAGAAGAAACAGACGGCACTCTGAAGCACTACACTGATTGCTCTTGTGCAACTCTATTTTTGTTCCTCAAACAAAGGGACACATCATGTCTTTTTATATGGTCTATAAGTCGGTTAGGACAAATCCTTTACAAGTCGATTAACTCCCAATACAAGTTAGCAAAGGAGTTGTCTCCAAAACCGACAAGGACTTGTAAAACCAGCAGGCCCCACACAAGACTTTATGGGTAAAGGCACCCACACGTCAACAATTTTTTATATTAAAAAATCCAATGCAGCAGTTATGTTCCTCCTGAGCATGTTCACTACCAAAAAAAGGGACTTTTTTTGCATTTTTTTAACGCCATGGGAAACAGCATTTAAACATTAGGAAAGACCTTCCTAGCGGTTACGGTTCAAGAGTATTTTCATCCAACTCTCTACTATAGGAATATTCTTATAATAGAGAGCCAAAATAAATTTTTTACCATTTTATTACTCACATTCGGTTCCCTACTTTAAGAAAAAAAGTAGGGAATATGAAATAGCTCCCTACTAGTAGGAAGTCATTTCACTCTCTATTTTTTTATTTTTTATAATAAAATATTAATTTCTCTCTCCTACTTTTTAATTTTTTCAATTTTATTTGTTTTTTCTTTTTAGAGAAAGAACTAAAAAAAAATTTAAAATATTAATATTTAAATGAAAAAATCAAAGTGGATCTCTAAAGTAGAAAGCCGAATATAGGTATTTAAAAAAAGTGACTCTCTAAAGTAAGAAAAACTGATTTTATTCTTTACTTTGAAGATAAAAATAAAAAATCAAATGAAAATGCTCTAACAAGTGCCGGCTTTTGTGAGTCGAAAAAATACTTTTCCTAGCGTTTATTTTTATGCGCCAGGAAAACTTTCCTGGCGCATAAATTATGTGCTAGGAAAAAATTTTCCTAGCACATATTGAAAAAATTTTCCTGGCGTGTAAATTTGCAGAGTAAATCTACACGCCAGGAAAATGTGTTTCTATTTTTTTAAAACCTATACAATCAGCCAGTAAACCTATTAATGCAATTCCAGTGTCTTTCCTAGCATCTAACAATAAATAAAGCATAATAATTTCTGAACAAAACAATTTAATTACAAAATACTTCAATTTAACTAAATCAAATTGTCACAATGTACCAAAACAAAGCACAACTAAAGATGCTGTCCATGTTCTATACAATAGCCAATAAGTGTGACAATGTTTGGGGTGCCTCAAACGAGAAGCAGTCTAAATAACATCCATAAAGACCTGCTTCTTCTGCTCAACCCTTTCTCCACTGAAAACAAATGGAGCACTAATGCGAGACCTCTTGCGAGGAGGAAAATAGACATCCACATGACGACCAAGTGACAAAAAGAGGCTAGATTCCTTGGGGTTTGGGTGTATTGACCCCGTGGGCAAAAATCATCATCTCCTAAGAACCCAAAACCAATATAATTCAGACAAAATATTCAAACAGAATCCTAATAATTTCTGCATTCAATGATTTCCACAATCCACATCCTTGTATATATCAAAACGTGTGTGTGTCAATTAAATTTGTATACAAACAATTATTGATCCCTTATGTACAGCATACTTTCTCAGAAAAGGTAAAGAAGAGAAGAAATTACAGAATTTCTATATTAGATTTTTTACTTTAACGGCACAACAGAACATAAACACTTCATTCAGTCTGCCTAACCCAACTATTACATTTATGGGAAACAAACAACATAAATCATGAAACTCACTAGTTTCCTTTTCCCTCTTTTCTTACAAACCAAAAATACACGGCTCCAATACCAACAGCTCCATAGACTAAAACAGAGACCATAATCTAAGCTCTCTTATCAGATCCAACATAAAGAAGTGATTATCTCACATCTAACACATAAATCCAACCTCATCCACTTCAACCAAACAAAAAATTTCATAACAATACACCAGCGTAAGAATCAAAACTCATCTGATCAACTCTAAGAATATCCAATCCAAAAGTAAACCAGCTTAACAGACTCAACAAGAGTTCTATTATCATGAAACCCATAAACAGATAAAACTGGAAACATCCTAGGCTCTACAGAAACACCTTAAATTACACAAGAAACCAATAACCCAAAACATCACAGAACCAACAAACCCACTTGATCAACCACAAGTTTACGAAACAACTAGCCCTGCATATCCATGAATTTCAAAAGAAAACTCGACCTTGGGTCTTAAGATGTTCATGGCTTTAGTGCGGTTAGAGTTGGAGAAATGCTTGATGAATGTAGCTTCAACCCTTTCCATAAGCTTGGTGACCTCATCAGAGCTGGCAAGGAAGGAGTTATCCACCATTTTCATGTAAGATTTTGCTGCATTCCGTGAAATGATCTGCAGTGTTAGGCTAAAAGTATTAAGGACCAAAATCAATTTCCAAACCCTGTAGGAAAAGAGTAAAATCAATTTACTAATTTTTTTTTCTTCTTCTTGTGGAGCAGGAGTACTACCTTATCATATTTCTTCATGATCTTTGAAAATGCCAGTGTATTCAAGAAGCTGTAACATTCATAGGAAAATGTTATCTGAGTTTAAAAGAAACATAATGAAATCTAATCAAATTTTATATAAATTAACAATTAAGCATCTTTTAGACTATTACCTATAGCTCCTTAGAAGCCGAAGCTTCTGGTAAAATTCAACAAAAGCCAGCTTGAGTTTGTCTTCAACTTTCTTGAGATTTTCCCTGCTGAATTTGAGCTCTGTCTGCATAGGGTAATTGAGGAATCCTTTAATGGCTGAACGAGGAGTTTCCCGAGTGTAGTTCATTTTCACATGCTTGAGTACTTCCAGTGGAGTTGGTCTAGTGGCCCTGAGATTGTACATCTGTATTTGTATTCGGGCATCCAATCGAGAAACCCTGAAATTATTTTTAAGAACATTATATTCACTGCAATACAAAATGAATATAGTATAAGCAAAGAACAATAGTTTGAGATTCACACGAGGCACAATTCCCGCTTCATTGCCTGCAAGTGAATAAAAAAAGATGCAGGTTAATTTGAGTATATGATTAATAATGAGTTTGCACTGGACTGACTTCAATGGGGAAAGTCACCATTTATGAAAGAGGTTAGATTAAGTTTTATGAACAAAAAATTTGAGTTCAGATACCCTAGATACCCTATGCTAATTGAGAGCACAAAGCGATGCTTTTTTGAAGAAGAAAGCTACTACAGCAGCAAGGTTGCAGGGCATTCAAGAAAATTAAGTAAATACAGTAGCAAACTGGGAATTCAAGGTATCAAAAATTGTTTCCAAGATTTTCCATTTCAATTCCAGAGAAAAAGAGCTAATTTAAATTCCAGAAAATCCCTTTACAATTCCCCTGCCAAAGAGGAAGGGAGCGGGTTAAGTAGAGGGATCCCCCATTGCAGGGCATTTTGGTCCCAAAACTCAAACCCTAATCTCCGACTCACACTCATAGACCCAGAAAATAGACATCGATTTGGTCATAAAAAAACAACATCAGAGTCCAACAACACTTATTAACCGAGAAAAAAAAAAAAAACCCATCAACGATCCAAACAAGCAACAGATCTACATCAATATACACCAAAACCAAATTTAATTGAAGCAAAACAAAATTCTCGAAAACCAACTCTTTGTCGGTAACTCCCCTCAGCAGCTCGCCATGATCGATGAAGAAATCTCTCTCAAAACAAAAACGAACTTCCTCTTCTCACTTCTGATACAAATAATCATGAACCACGACGGAAGGGAAAGCACAAGAAATCATATCTAGAGATAAAAGGAAAAGGAGAAGAAGATCCTATAAATCTGAGTCAGATAGTTCCTCAGATACTGAGTTGGAATCATCTGAGTTGAAAAAGGAAAACATACCAGGGTTCGATGGAGGCGAACTGGCGAGGCGGGCTGAGACGCGCGAGCTGGTGCCGTCATGACTAGGTCAGGCGACGACGGCTGCGTCAAGATCAGGGCGAGGTCCCGGAGGAGAGAGTATTATACCACCAGATGAGGGAGGCATCGCGAGAGAGGGGAAAACTGATTGAGTATGAGAGATTTTGGGGAAAACTGATCTGATAGAGTAGCAGACATAGAGTGCGAGAGAGGAGAAAACTGATGAGATTTAGGTAGCTAGAGCGCGCATATAGTGTTGGTGTATAAGCTTACACGCCAGAATATTCCTGGCGTATAAGCTTACAGGCCAGAATTTTTTTTTGTACTGGCGTATTGTTATACGCCAGTCTATGAACGCCAAGAAAATATTTTACGGTAAAGATAAATCACAGTTCAGGCTGATGCTAGCCTGGGTCTATATGGTGGGTCCCAAAAAAAAAAAATTTTTATTTTTTTATTTTTAATTTATGCCCAGGCTAATGCAATGTAGCTATATCACAACCCAATATTTTAACCTGGCGTTTAGAATAAACGCCAGGAAAAAAAAGGCCAACAAGTTTCATGTTTTTTTTAGTGACATTAGAAAAGGCGTGTACTCCATCAAATCTGATGTCTATAGCTGTGGAGTTTTACTTCTACAAAATCATTAGTGGCAAGAGGACTGTTTGTTATTATGGTTTGGATGAGAACCTAAACATCATGGAATATGTAAGTAACTTTAGTAAACATTGCTAAGACAACCTTGGATCAAATCTTACACTTCTTTTCTTTTGCCGAGTACGTATGTACATTTTTGTTTTCCAAGTGTTTGATGCTTTATATTCTATAATTTTAGGCATATGAACTGTGGAAAGAAGGCAAAGGCATGGAATTTATGGATTCTACTCTGGATGATACACTTTCATCGTGCAGATTAATTAGATGCATGTAAATAGCTCTTTCATGTGTCCAGGAAAACGCTAATGATAGGCCATCTATTTTAGAAGTTTCTTCAATGAAACTGCAGCTCTAACAACTCCAAAAAAAACTCGCTTTTTCAAGGAAAACAGATAAAAAGGAGGAAAATAAATTCATGTTGCAACTAGAAATTTTTTTTGATAATGAAGTAACATTCTCCGAACTGGTAGCAAGATGAGCGTGGAGGACTTGGGAAATATATATATATATATATATATATATATAGTTAATTAATTAAAAAATCTTTTTTCCCCCAATTATTTTTTTTTTCTCTTAGACGTGGTGTATAGTATGGACATTCACAATCACTCTATTAACATTATTGTTGCTAAAAGTTGTATTAATTTTCAT
>FXXK01000498.1:126027-157083 GCA_900184695.1 Betula pendula | reverse complement strand
AATCCACCCTATTAAGTTGCTTATCAACCATTAACAAGCGAGAAAAATCATTTATAAGCTACAAGAGATTATGACTAGACCCCTCTTGAGCAACTTAATATTCTTTAATCCCCTTCTTGTTCCTCTAGTCCCCGTTTACAAGTTGGATTGTCAGTCCATAAGAAAAAACACCGGATTGTTTTCTTTGCATATTGGATAAGAAAATAAAATGAATAAATAACAATATAGATAAGAAAATACACAGCATAAAAACCACATGCTATTAACATCAACCAAATGCATGATATGAATAGACAAAAGAAAATGAGTTCGATTTCTTTTATCTTTACAAAACTACATGAGCATTAATTATTTGATACTAATCACTAACGGGAAGGCAATAGTTCAGATCCTCACTTACACATTCTCAAGTAAACAAAGGTGTCTACAACAAAGAATTAGTCATAGAAGCTTGATTAGTATTTGTCGTCTTGAGAATCCACTGATATCTTGGTGAGGCTGGGTCAGGCTATAATTCAATTGATCTTGAGGGAGCGCCTGCGGTTCTTACCGTCTATGCCCTTCTAAGCAATTCCCAACGTGTAGGGGCTACTGTGGTAATGTTTAGGTAGAGTAGCCACAATTGGTCGCCCCCTACTGCCTTTATTGAAAAAAAAAAAAAAAACTCGAAGTAAGGATGTGAAGAACTTTGGGTTCAATTATTGATAATCATAAAAAATAAAAAATTAAAAAAAATAAAAAATCTTCTTGTTGGTTAAAAGTCCTTCATTTTAGCTAAGAATTATTTTCTGTCAAATTAGATAGAAAACTAAATGGGCCGATTGTTTTCTTTGGAATATGATCATCTCCATTTAACTGAGATAAACCATTTCATGGTCAAAATTACATTTTATAGATTTAATATTAAATCTGTTATCACGTAGTGCATATCGTTAAAATATTAATTAAAAAATAAAATTCACCACTTTCTTAATTGGAAAGTGAGTTCTAAAACCTTGAACAATGTGTGGGCCCATCTCACCAAGTGGGAAAAAGTCAAAGAACAAAACACATGCCCACCCAATTGACAAGCTCCCGTGAAAATGAGGGAAAAGTGACTATTATGTGTGAGAGGATAAGGAATGAGCGGTCCAAAGATGCACTACTAGCTTAAGGGAAGGTGAGAGAAAGATGGCCAAAAATATCACATTTATTTTCGTTTTTTTACTCTACCATTTACAAACCTAACGTATAACAATAACACCACCCTGTTTTATTTTAACACATTAATCCCACTTATTTTTATTTGAACACAATAGACCCATTAAATAATTTATTGGGCATTACAACAACGCCATTAAAAAATGAGAATTAGTGTCGATTTTTAGAGACATTGGGAAAGGCAATTTTTGCCATAGTTTGTTTCAAGCGCTTCTAAAAAATCACTTTGATATATATTTATTTTATTTCTATAGTGTATATAATGCCACATCCTTTAAATTTTTTTAAAAATAACATAGCACTAATCACGTTGTTTAATGTAATAAGAAAACAAAATATTGACTGTAAAATGGTTCATCTTAATCATTTTAAGTGAAATGGATTCTGAGATATTTTTTGTGTATTCATAGAGGAATCCATTTCAACAGGGCCTCAGGTAGTCTGAAAAGTTGCAATTTGCACAAGTTAGTCCAACCAAATTGCAGCAAGTTTTAGTTTTTAGTTATGATTTTTACAGCCTGGGATTGTGCCTCGTTCAAACCCCAAGTGTGAACTTTTATGGGGGGTTATTGTTCTTATCGTTGAGAGCACAATATCTACAAATAGTACAAATTATCTGATTATTGGCTTTATCGTTGACAATACAAGTTTATATGTTACAAATAGCACAACTTATCTAATTATTGGCCTTATTAACGATAATACAAGCTTCTGGCTATATATATATATATATATATATGTTCCAAACAATACAACATATTTGATTATTGGCTTTACAACACACCATATTTGATAATTGGCCTTATCGTAGATAATACAAGCTTTTTAACACGACATATATTGGATTATAGGCCTTATTGTTCATAACACAAGCTTCTATGTTACAAATACACGCACGTCTGATTATTGGCCTTATAACACACCTGATAATTGGCCTTATTGTGAGTAATACAAGCTTCTAAACATGACATATCTGATTAGTTGCCTTTTTGTTGATGACGGAAACTTAACAAACTATTAATACTACGCAGTACTGGTGTCGGTCTTGGTGCCATTCCGATCCCGGTCCCTGTGCCGGTGCCTGTTGCCGCCGGTGCCAGTGCCGCCAGTGCCCTTGTGCCGCCGGTGCCAAATCCACCGGTGACACTGCCAACATTGATGTTGCCGGCAGTGACAGTGACGGTGACGCTGCCGTCGCCAGCGCCGCCAGTGACGGTGACGTTGCCGAAGGTGAGGGCACCACCGGTGCCCGCGCCTCCGGTGCGGCGCCACGGTGCCAGCGCCGCCGGTGTCGGTGCCGTCAGTGGCAAGTGCAAACCGATCCCATACTTCAGAAGCTGCGATAGCAAAAAAAGAATTACAAGTTAGAATGAAGACTTACAAATTCAAATAATTGGGAGAGTTTAATTTCAATAAGAATATGGGGTAAAGCCCTTGTTTTACGTACATGACCCTCTAATATATTATATGTTGACACATGAGCATTTCACATATATATAGACTCTAGCACACCCCATAATAACCTTAATTAAAACATGCACCTAAATTCACTCCGAACTTGCTAGAGGGGATGGCTTAGCCACTTTTAAAGGTCATGGGGTGGTTCGACGACCTGCTAACTCATAATCGTCCAAAGACTTTTGGTGGTGGTGGTTGAACCGTGACCAAATTAATATTATTATTATTATTATTCTTGGATTCATGACAGACTCATGCCTTACAATTAGTAATTAGAATTACACATAAATAACTAGATAGAATGATCAAATTAGATGCTTGCAATTACCAAAAAAAAAAAAAGCCTCATACGTACGTACGTACGTTAAAGGCAAATTTTGGATGCATATACGATTCGGGAAAGATATATAAATTAATGATTGAATTCGTACAAACCTGCTTGAGAAAGGGTCCCCTGTCTGTCGCCGCCCACATGCCATGCACAGTAGCCGAGCAATGCATTTTCCTTAGCATATTTAACCTTAGCAGTGATACTCTGGGTATCATTATAAGCAATCCAAGTATTCTCAGCACTGAAAATGTCTACAACATAGTCGTCATGGTGTACCGGGTCGCTACCGGGGTGTGTCTCTATGAAATACTTGATTTGGTTATAAAGTATGGTCCCATCTGAGGGATTAATATATACTCCAGCAGCCCCTCCATCAGCCGCTCCATCAGCCGCCGCAAATATTCCTCTCTGTGTATCATCTTTTAGACGCCACGCGGCCCCATAAAATGGAAGGCCGAAGACTATTTTGTTGGCGGGCACTCCATGATGAATCCAAGCTCTGACGCCGGGATCCGCACAACGTGGGTCTTCTTCGTGGATATGTCCATTGTGCAATGCAGCAAAAGGTCCAGTATTATTCCCTGAGAGAGCGGGGTTATAGAAGTCATACGCCACTAGGTTGATCCAGTCCAAGCTGCTTGCAATTTCAGCAACGGGATAATTGAACGAGTCCCCATGTATTTGTGGCCTGTAATAGACCGCTGCGACTAGAAGCAGCGGGTCATTGCCTGTCAACTTGGACTCTAGGTCCACTTCAGCTCGCCATTCATTGAGGAGTGAGCCAAGGTTGGTCCTTTCTTCCTCCGTGGAGGGGTACTGCCAGTGGAGGCTAAGGCCATGGAAGTCGTTAGACCTGGCTAGATTTATTGAGGAATGTATGAATGATTGACGGGTATTGACCTGGCTAGCCATGGAAGCAAAGGTAGAGGCTCCTCCACCGATGGATAAAAGGGTTTGAACTAAAGGGTTCTTTTTTTGCACGGTTAGGGTGAAGGTTGAGAACTGCACCTCATATGCTTCAGGAAAGGTGACTTTACAGTCGTTGCCAATGAGTTTGACATCCGCAAAGGCAGCAAAAAGATGGGTGAAAAGCTCGGAAGGTATGTCGGCCACCGGGGTTGGGGATTGATTGTCGCAATACCAGTATCCGGCTTTCACTTCGGTAATATTACCAGTATCAGAGAAAGCCATGCGAGACAGTAGACTCTTGCTTGCTATAGCTATGAGAATAATATGAGCTATTGCTTGGAGCTAGCTTTGAGAAGAGAGTGCATGCGTATATATAGGCTTTCCTTTTACCATTTTGGAGTAATCTACTTGCTTCACTATAGCTAGCTAGCTAGTAAATTATCTGATATGATTAATGTTGTTCCCTTCATCGCCGGCATTGTCCGTAGGATATATTCAGCACGCATCTGTGGCTGGGGTACACGCATCCATGTGTGCATGACGTGCATGCGACGAAATAAACCGTGATCCATTGTAAATGATATGGACTCCCTCCCTTTCAAAGATGTACTATTTAATTACAATGTGCTATTTGGACGCGAGGATTTCACTTAGAAGAAAAAGAAGAAGCTAGAGGCGTGGCAAAGACTCAAAGAGGGTAGGGAGGCCTTTCCCACCTTTCAATTTTCAATTGCTTCTTTTCATCGTTACTTACGTTACATGTAGTCGTAGAATGAGAAATGGATATATATATATCCAAGTCAAACTAGCATATTCATTTTCTCCCATTTTTCATTTACAATAAAACATCTATATGTCGTGTTCGTTAATGAACAAATACGTGTCCGTTCGGGTCCTTTATTTGAAGTGTATCCAATTCCAACATCCAGCAATTTATTGTCAGAACTAATGCTAGCAAAAATAGTCTGTTTGAAAAGTTACTTAGGCTCCATTTAGTTTGTAGAATAGGTTCTGGAATGAAATGATTATTCTTATAGAATAATTCTTTATTTATTTGGTAAGAGTCTATTCATAGAAATAATTATTCCTTTCCTACAGGAATATAATTATTACAGTCTCTTTTCCTAAAAGCCTTTCACACTCCAACATCAATTATTATTATTATTATTATTATTATTATTTTGAGTATTATGAGACCATTTGGTGATGTGCTTTTTATTTTTTATTTTTTTTTTAAAAAATAAAATAAAATTGATGGTGAATATGATGATTATGTTGATGTGCCTTTTTTCTTTTTTCTTTTTTTCATTTTTGCACATCATTTTGTAGTGTTACGGCCAAGGCAAAATGATGTGCAAAAAAAAAAACTACGAACTCCTTTTTTTAAACTTGACATTTCCTTTTTTTCTTTTTTTCTTTTCTTTTTCTTTTTCTTTTTAAATTTTTTTAAAAAAGGTTATAGTATAACGGTTTTTGTTTAAAAAAATAAAGAAGAAAACATCCTTAAATTATATTTTTATTATAAGGGTGTTTTAGAAAATTTGATTACAATATGATTCCATTCACCAGCGTATTTCACTATACCAAACAAAAGAATATCTATTGAGTGTTCTATTCTATTGTTACAATCAAACCAAGGAATATGAATAACTATTTCATTCCACCTTCTTCTATTCCAAGGAATAACTATTTCTTTTTTTAATGGAATAATCATTCCGCAAACCAAACGAAGCCTTAATATGAAATATAAAAATAGTCAAATAATATGAAAATTTACTTAATTATTCAAAAATCATACTTCTTGATTTTATAGAAGACACATATAGTTCATGTTGGACCAGGAAATGTATGAAGTACTACAATTTTGGCTGCAACGGAGCTTTACAAACTCATGTGGTAATATCTTAATGGTGAAAAAATTGAGTAACAAAATTTAAGTTGACGTGAGAAATGCTACGTGAACTACTATGCATATCAGTTTGTAAAATACTTGTAGTAAAAATTATAGCACCTTGGCAACATTCTTTTGGACAATATTCAACCATAAAAGTTGATTAAATGAGCAGTTAATTAATAATTTATCGAATATGATTGAATGAGCACAATGCTACAAACCAAGGGCGGCTCAACCCTTAAGCAGATATGGCGGCCGCCTAATTAAGGCTCCAAATTTAATAAATATTAATGAAAATATTTATCATTAAAATATATATATATATATATATAAAGCCATAATTATAGTCAATATATTAAGTCATTAAATTATAGTAAAACTATAAATAAGTAATTAGAGAAATGCTTGTTATATAACTTTTTTCTCCAACTTTGCATATGTGGACAAAGATGGTCCCCTAAATGCAAAATGAAACTCTTTAAAAAAAAACCACATTTGCAAAGTTGGACAAAGTTGAAAAAAAAAAAAGTTGGACAACAAACATTTTTCAAATATTAATAGTAGCTTTTGTCCACACAAAATTAATTAATAATTATGATAAATAAGTAATTATAGTCAATATTATTTAATTAAGGCCCCAATAGATAACAATAGTAAAAAGAGTACAATTTTGTGGACAAATTACCAACAAAGACATTGTTTATAAATAACTAACTGTTGTCAAGTATTACTATATAAGCCTCCATTTCATATCCTTACAAATTCTTACCTCCTCCCCGTCAATTTCATAAGTTTAGATCTATTACAATTTGTCAAGTTTGTTTTCCTTGTAATTCTGTGTGCTGTAGGAGCAAATCTCTTTTATCACATTTGGTAGAATAGAAACTTGAGCAGTGAATAACTAGGCAAGTGGCTAAGAACATTTACAATAAATAAATAAATAAAGAATAACAAGGTAAGTGCTCCGTATTGTCTGTCTGCAAGGTAAAAAAAAGTAAAGATGATATTAAAGGCCTTCCCTAATTGTACAGTGTTGTAGACATTGTACAGTATCTTGATGTAGCAAGTCACCATAAAGCCTCTTGCTAACATTCCTAATAACATTATCTTGTTCAATCGTCCCATCCCACCCCTAAAATGCAACGCAAAGGTGAATCTCCTCATAAGCCACGTTAGTAACCATTCCATGATTCTTGACATAAGGCAATATGCATGATGGGGATGGTGGGGTGTAGGGAATATTCGCAGCAGAGAAATCTCCAATAAAAGTGTAACACGTGGCAGATAGTTATGACAAAATTCATTATAAAAAGCGTTCTTAAACATCAAGTAAAATGATACTTTCGTCACATTTCTTCAGTCCTTACTTTGCTTTCCCTAATATTATTCTCCTTGAATCATACTAATTTAAGTATCGGATTAATCCCTGTTGGCCCATTCTAACAAGTTCTTTTAATGATGTATTCTCTCATTGTATGCACTTTCGATTGTTACATCGGCACTCGGTCAACTGTCCTACCGATGGTTATTTTTTGCCTTCCTACTTGCATTGGATGGTAGTAATTTGAAGCAAGCAAGGATCCATAGGACTAGATCCATCTTAAGTACTTGTGTACACATCTTTGACGGATCACTCGCCGTATAGAAGACAGATTATTCTTTTTTTTTTTGAATCGAGAAGACAGATTATTCTAGTGATCATAATCAAATCATATTCTAGTCATAGTTTGAAAACTTGATTCAAGGATCGATGTTGAATTACAATTTTACAAAGTTAATCAAACTGACCAAATCTGCTGCACATGGATGTACACTACAAAAAATTAGTGCTATACCGGCACTCATTTGTCAGCGTTTATATTAAAATAACGATACTTATTGTCATTACCGACACCATTTTTCCCCGCGCATGTTGCACAAGTGTCAGGAAAAGTAGCGTGGGCATAAGTATTTTTTTTTTGTAATACATTTTGAATAAAGTTGATAATATGTGTCATACACTCAGATTGACTTAGCTTGATAATTTTATCTATTTGTTGAAGTTGAAAGGTCTTCTGATCTTGTACCTTGCATAACTTACATGCCAGGCTACATCAATAATGTAATAACAAACTGAATATAACTAGCTAGAATAATGCAAGCAACCCTTGTCGATTGGTGTTCTTGAATGCAGTAACTATAATGAGTTACAAGAATAATGCAATAATGCAAGCAACCCTTGTCGATTGGTGTTCTTGAATGCAGTAACTATAATGAGTTACTAGAATAAAGCAAGCAAAAATGAACTCTACGATTATTGCATTATTCTGATAGTCGATTCGTAGAAGCAATAATAAACTGCATATAACTAGCTAGAATAATATATGCAAGCAACCCTTGTCGATTGGTGTTCTTGAATGCAGTAACTATAATGAGTTACTAGAATAATGCAAGCAAAATTGAACTCTACGATTATTGCATTATTAATCTGATAGTCGATTCGTAGAAGCAATAATAAACTGAACATAATTAACTAGCTAGATTAATAATGCAAGCAACCCTTGACGTCGTTGTTGTTGGTGATCTTATACATATTTATTTTTGGGTTTCAATATGTAAGAAGCTAAGGTCTAACATTCTACTCTAGATAGATAATGCTTGTTTAAGAAGTAAACAGAGGTTCTTTACTCTTATTTGAGGGGATAAATAGCAAGGGGCAACGAATTCTAACCTAAATGACATTTTTTCAAATAATAATAAGACATTCTTATGTCCACATTTATGGTAAAAGATGATTGCATAGGTTCAAAAATTAAATATTATACATGTCAACGAATCAAACCCGTCATGTCAGGCCTTGTGATCATATTTATATATAGCTACAGAATAATAGATGCATTAACTTGGGATATGAGACTTTCTTTACTATATATGTTCAAAAATAAGAGAAACGTGTGAGAACTCTTCCTGTCTCCCCATGACTTTCTTTACTATATATTTTCTTTACGGCAGTCCGTTACCGCCATTTGTTTTTCCTTTTTTTTTTTTTTTTTCTTTGTTTTGTAAGCCAGATCTATCGTTCTCCGCTCACCGCCTACACCCACTCTCCCATCTTCTGTCCTTGTCGGCCTCTTCTCTGCCTACCCCTCTCATACAATTGCTTTGTTCCTCACGTTAAGCGCACACGCCGGCTATGTTGGAAAATCTAAAACTTTTAAGCAGTAGATCTACTACCAACGGCGAAGCTAGGGGGCGGGAGGGGGAAAATGACCCCCCAGCCCACCACTGAATATAGGAGATCAATTATTTTAATTAATTTTTTAATATTTTTATTCAAGTTGTTTTATATTTGGAAAAAAGTCCACATACTCCCTCAAACTACCACTCAATTAACAATATCCCCCAAACTACCAAACAAAGACAAATGTCTCCCTAAGGACGAAAATACCCTTAATAAAATTTTTTAAAAAAAAAAACTAAAAATTTAAAAAATTATTATTATTTTTTTTTGAAAAGAAAAAAACACTACAATTCATAAGGACTAGAAAAGAAAAAAGATAAATAAAATAAAAAACAAAAACAAAAAACAATTTTTTTTTTTTTTAAAAAAAACACTACAACCAATTGGACAAATTTAAGAATTAAAAAAAAAAATTATAAACATTTTCGTTTAAAAAAATAATAATAATTTTTTTTAAAAAATATTATTATTATTTTTTGAATTCATAAGGTTAGAAAAACTAAAACTAAAAAAAAAAAAAAACTAAATTTCTTTTTTATATATATTAAAAAAAAAACACTCCAACCTAATTGGCCAAATTCAAAATTTTAAAAAGAATGATAAAGATTTCGTTTAAAAAAATTATTTTTTAAAAAATAAAATTAAAAAAGGGTATTTTGTCTTATAAAAATCTGTAGGGTCATTTTTGTCTTTTTGTTGCTATTGGGGGACATTGTCATTTGTTTGGTAGTTTGAGGAGGACATTGTCATTTGTTTGATAGTTTGAGAGGGACATTATCACAATTGAAAGTTTGGGGGGACATTGTCAATTAGGTGGTAGTTTAAGAAAGGTATGTGGACTTTTTCCTTTATATTTTTATTATATTTTTAGTTATATTTTTAGGGTTCGTTTCAAGGGAAATGAGAAAACTGGCTTTTTTAGCTTAAGTGAATCGTTGAGTTTGTCTCAGTTGAGTTCGTATTAGGATCCTCTCCAGTTGAGTTCAACTGGAGGGGAACCGGTCCTCATAAAATTGGGAGTATAATTGTCTACAAAAATATAAAATTACAATTATACTCCCATTTTAATAAGGACCGGCTCCCCTTCAGTTGAACTCAACTGGAGAGAATCCGGATCCGTTGAGTCCAGGTTTTTAGATTTGATAGGTCTTAAATGGGGAGTACGATGTTATTTTCCAAGTTAAATTTCTTGGCTTTATTAGCTAACGTTTTATCAGTCTCAGAGGGAATAAGTGCAGCATTGCCGTATTAATTGTAGTCAATATTTTCCTCCGAGCTTTGAGTGGATAATGGTGATGTATATATGGAAAGATCTGATTTTAGTTGTTAGAATTAGTTTTTCTCTCATTTTTCCTTTTTTTTTTTTTAGTTTGAGATACTGGTCTATTTGTTTGAATCAAAATTTGTTGCTCCCTCACGATTGATTCCCAAGTAAAAAAGAAACTTGATTTTGTGTGCATTGTGTGGTTTAAGTTATTGGGAATTTCCGTTTATAGATGGGAATACGATGGTTGGCTACTGATACTTTGCTTTGGTTGCTTTATTTTCTGCCTTGGTATCTTCTAGATCTGGAAAATCTAGTCAATGTCACTATTTTTTTTTTTTTTTTTCTATTCAAACTAGTCAATGTCACTTGGGTTGCTTTTAGCTATTTTGTTTGTTTTGTGCACGTTTGTGATTGGGGTTGTTTTCAAAGTTTTGGATTGTGGCTTTCTTGGACGCCACTTCCACTGCAAATGCAACGGTTTTTTAGGCGGATTAGGATCGTTTATAATTTTTATTTTTAAAAAATGTCACTTATTAAAAAGATAATATATTATCGATGAGAATTAAATATATTTTTATTTTATAATATCTTGATATAGCAAGTTACCATAAAGCCTCTTGCTGACATTGTATAGTATTGTACAATCCTAACCTACATTGTCTTGTTCAATCGTCCTATCCTTCCCCTAATTAAAATGCAACGCAAAGATAATTGAGCAAAAACTCTTACAATCAAAAGCTAAAGTAATAAGCTATGGGTGGCAAAACGGGTTGGCGAGTCGGGTTCGGGTTGACCCGCCAACCCGTTAACCTTAAATCCGAACACGACCCGTTTATTAAACGGGTCGACACGACACGACCCGTTTAATAAACGGGTCCACACGATACTACCCGTCAACCCGTTTAGTTGACGGGTCGAATCGTATCATCGGGTCGAGTAATTCAACCCGACCCAACATAGTCACAGACCCGGAGAAAATTGAGAATGGAAATGGAAATTGGAATCATGGACTTCATATGCATGCACTAAATATAAACAAATACAAACTGATGCATCATGAAAAATTGAAATCGCGTATAAATTTGACTCAAAGACCACAAAATCTTGAATCAACCCATTACTAACAGGACAAAAAAATTACAGAATGAACATCAAAAGGGACAATTACTTGCGTTGGTCATAAACTGAGAGCTAAGAAAAAAATAAAAAATAAAAATCTCCCAGCACAGTCCCATTCACGGCAAAGACATCCATCCACTCAAGATAATGTATTAGGATCCTCCACTCACCGGAGCCAGAGGTGCCGCTGGAGCCTGGGCCCTGGAGGTAGGGGTTTCGTCGTTCCGGTGCGAGGGGTTGGCCCGATTGGGGACGATCGATGACAGCGAGCGGCAAGACCGAGAGAGAGGGAGAGGGAGATACCCGCGTACCACCGTTCCGGTCGACGGAGACAGTGAGAGAAAGAGAGGGAGATTGAGAGAGAGAGATCTAGATCTAGATTGAGAGAACTGAGAGTTGGGGGGAGGGGGGGTGGGCGGCTGCGGGTTAAATGGTTAATAGATTAGGTTTTTACTTTTTTCTTTGCTTTTTACGTTTTCTTTTCAGTTTTTAACGGGTCAGTTCACCCGTTAGTTTGAGCCTTAGGAAGAAAAAAAAATAAAAAAAATAAACGGGTCAGGCGGGTCAACCCGCGGGTTGACCCGCCTGACCCGTTAACTAACGGGTTGACCCGTTTGACCCGGTAACCCGATAAGCCCAACCCAAATCCGGTATTTTCATGTCGTGTTCGTGTCGGGTTCACGGGTCGTGTAAAAAATTGCCACCCCTATAATAAGCCACAAGCTTCGATAACCATAACTCAAGGCTATAAACTTACAAGTCATAAACAAAGACAAACAAATATCTATGACATAATCTTCCACACACCTATGTATAACTTCGGTTATAGATCAGATCTGCAACAAGCAAACAAATCGAAGACATAGGCAATTCAATTCACACCAACATTATTAAAACTCCCTCAACCCAAAAGTTAGGAAAAATCATCTCCCTCAACCTGAAGAGCAGGGATAAACAATAATAAAAATAAAATTAAAACAGCAAAAGCAAGCAACACCAAGCAGATTCACCGACTGGAAGCGGCGGGAGGCTGGCCGGCGTGGGAGAAAGAAGCGTAGGAACCCTAAAACACGGTGGAGGGGCGCAAGAGGAGGGAAACTCTCTAAAAATTTCAGATCTGGGTTTGAGAAACCAAAATCAAAACTTTCAAAGAGTAGATCTGGGGCCATGGATGACGAAAAATGTAAAATCTGGCTATTAATGGTAGAAATGACGTCGGTAAAACCTGATGTGCTCATCACGTGAGGAAGACGAGGGGGAGGAGGAAATAGGGAAGAGATCCCTCCTCCCCCGGCCGTCATAAAAAAAAATTTAAGACCCTAATTATAGTCAATATTCTCTAATTAAGATCACAAATTATTGTAAAATATAAATAAGTAATTAATAATAGCTTTTGTTCACACGTAATTAATTAATAATTATGGTAAATAAGTAATTGTAGTCAATATGTTCTAATTAAGGCACCAAATTATGATAAAATTGAGAATGTTAAATAAGAGAATCAAATAATAGCTTTTATCCACACGCAACATTAAAAAATATAGCATTTATAGTCGGAGTCCAATGATTGGTATCTAACGTTCAAAATAAAATGAAAAAAAAAAATTAAATGTTAAGAATATGAAAAGTCTCTAAGATTCGTTTGGATGTCAAATTTAATTTGATTTTATTTGATTATATGTTGACTTCACAGATATCGAGAAAAAAATGGGTTTTGAAATTATGTTTGGATGGTTTAGAAAAAAATTTTGAGTAGGTGATTATATTTGAAAAAAATAATAAAATATTATATTTTAATTATTAAAATATTTTTTTAAAAAAAAAAAGAAAAAGAAAAAGCTGGGGGTGGTTTTGAACCATCTCAGGGGGTGGCCGGACCACCCAGGGGGTGGTCGGACACCCCGGGGTTGCCGAACCACCCTGGGGGTGGCGGACACCCCAGGGGTGGCTCGGCACCCTTTAAATTTTTTTCTTTTTTCAGTTTTTTTTTTTTTTTTTTCAAATAAAAATATTATTTTTTATATTTTTTGAGTTAGGGAATAATTTTGAGTTGAGTTGAAAAAATTTGAATTGTTGAATTGTTGACTTTTTAAAAAAATTGAGAAGAATTGAGTTAAACCAAAAAGAATTGGTTACCCAAACATGCCAATATTATATTCACTTACGAACTTCTCTCTTTATAAGTTTTCATTTTTTTTTTCTTTATTTCTCTATTCAAGTTTTATTTAAATTCGAATTCTTTTCTTATTTTTCAATTTCATTATTTTCCAATAACTCACTGTTTAAGGGCCTGTTTGTGATTGCGTTGGGAAATAGAGCTTTTAAAGTTAAAAAGAACTTTTTGGCAAAAGCTTCATTTTTTAAGCTTTTTATAAAAGTGTGTTTTAACCATTTTTAGAATAAAAAGTCAAAGAAGTACTTTTGAAATTTTTTACCAAACATGCCAGTTTTTTGTTTGATACAGCTTTTTAAGTACTAAAAATACTTTTTAAGCTCTCTAACGCAATCCCAAACAAGCCCTAAGTCTTTCAAATCATTCCATATCCGATCAGTAATAAAAAAAAAAAAATGTTAGTTACCAAAAATTCAATCAGTCACTTGCATTATTATTATTATTATTTTTCATTTGATTTTAATAAATATTTTTACACTAATTTGTCTTTCCTAATTCAGGTTGACAGTGTTAAAAATCCTATCATAAAGATTAAAGTGAATTCAAAATAGTTCCTTTGAGAAATTAGGCTTTATATATTATTCTATTTTTAAAATTTACTTTATATATTATAGTCATAATAGAATTTTTTATCAAATAAAAATGAAATGTTAGAAAAATTTGAATATAAAATAGATGGAAATGGAGAGCTAGTAAGTGGCTGAGGTCTAGTTTTGTTTTTCAGAAGTTTGATATCAGGATAGAGGGGGTTAAATTAGAAGGCTCATTTTAAAAGCCTTTTAAAATGAGGGAAAAAAAAATTGCTACCTCGAAAACATATCACATTTTTAATATGTAATATGTTTTAAGCCGTTTTATGTAATAAAAAATTTAAATTTAAATAATTTAAAAATCTAAACTTGTAAAAAACTTATAGTAAATCATAATTGAAATCTGCGACACTACAACTTGTAGAATTTAAACCTCGTAATTAAGCTTTTTAATTTACAAACACCAAGTAACAAAAAGTGAATGGGACTGTTTTTTTTGGCATCAAATACAAATTTCAATTACACACATATTTCGGTGGGACGGTTGTTGCTAATTTCTATCCCCTTCCCAACCCTTTTTCTTTTTCTTTAGGGGAAAGAAAAATAAACACTACACGTGTGCTGACGTGCATATCTTTGTTAGAAGTTGTTGCTGCTAAGCAGCTCCGATCCAATTTTTAACGGAGTGTTTGGTTGTGCGTACTGTACGTGTTTGTTTCTTTTAGTAGAAGGTGCATGCACAGTTGATGGCAATGTAGCAATATCTGCAGTAAGCCAGGAGACTGCATTGATTTTAGATTTTCTTTTTTTTTTTCTTTTTTTTGTTTTGCACAATATTTGTGGTAGTGTTTGTTGGTGTGGCATTTGACAAGAAAATGGATGTGCAAGGAACTTGGCTTGGCAGTTGTATGCGTTGCAGTGGCATGGGCCGGGCTGATTATGATGTTAAATCAATTTTTGTTTTAAAAGTAAACTCATAAAAATACATAAATTTAATCAATTAATTTATATTCTAACATTCTATTTTATGTGTGAATTTAAACTCTCTTTAACTAGGTGAGGTCCAACATGTAGAATATTTAATTGAAATGTAAGGTGAATGATTTTAATAAATAATTGAATGAGTCCAATATATAGTAGGAGGTGTATATAATTAATAATGAGGGCGCCCATGATGATGATCAGATGGCAACAACGAAGTTTGAAAAAAACCAAAATTAGACTCACTTTCTTCCATTACTGGGTAGTCCTATATCCTCATTACTCATTGAACAATTATAGAAACCTTCGTGCTTGATCGGTTATTATATGAGCTGTTCGTGAACACAAAAATAGGCTCGATTATTAAACGATACAAACTCGTATAAAATCGACTCGACTCGGTTAATGTTCTGAACAAACTCGTATAAGGCTCGACTCGTCCGTTCGGGTTCGATTCGTATATATTATTAATATATACATATATTAAATTATATGTATTATATGTTAATATATATATAATATATATAATATATATATATATATATATATATATATATATATATATATATATATATATATATATATAATATATATATATATATATATATAATATAATATATACCAATTAATATTGGTACTTAATATATTTTGAATACTATTACTTATATATATATATATATATATAACCAATAATTATTGGTACTTAATATATTTTGAATACTATTACTTATAGATAATACAAATGAATAATATCAAACTTAATTATAATGATTCATATGATCTAATGAGTATAATTATCATAGATAATCTCATAAGTATATGATAAGTTTTTTTTAATTCCAATATATATTCATAAATATATATATATAATTATAAATTAATTAAGCTTATAACTATAAATTATAACCATATAAATTACATAATGTCAATTGTCACATAAGTATACAAATTTATACTAATAAAAAAATTAAGTTATAGTCTTCTAGATACTCAAATAATAATTATATACAATGTATACTATAAAGTATGCATGTAGTATAGTGATGTATATTATTACTACATGTCTACAATAAATAGTAGTATAATAACTAGTTAAAACATATATACTAACTACTATTCATAATTTTACAAACTAACATATATAATTAATGATTACATGCGATTATGCTAATGATACAATGTTAGTAAATAATACACTAAGTACTATTGTCAATTTTACAAACTTAATATATGTTATCATAACTATTAACTAATATATTAATGTTAGTTAACATAGTATCATTACTTCATTAGCATGAATCATGATGACTAACTTCAAACTACTTATTAAATAATAGTTTGTATCGTTTAATAATTTTACGGTTTTATTTGCCTAAATAATATTAGCCCATTTATATTTAGTTATAAGTAGTCTGAAGTTAGTCATTAATTATTATGTAATATGTATTATGTATATGTTAATGTGTTAGTGTGTAACATATATAGAGATGTTAAGTTACTAGGCTAATGCTAGTATAGTAGTATATTGTGTGTGAGTTGTAACATCAAATATGTTAGCATTGGAAATTTGAAAATTTGGAATCAATAATAGTTTTCTTATATTCACAATTTAAGTATTATTATTATAATTTATATCAAATGGTCATATTTAGATTATATGAACATATCATATGATTTAACTTATAAGTATTATCATTATATACTTTATAATATATTAATACTTAAGATAAATATGATTTATAAATATCATATGATCTAAATATTATCATTAAATATTTAAGAATTATAATAATTATGACTCATAAATATATATAATTACAAATAAAGCTATAAGCCTATAAGTATAAATTACAGCCACATAATGTGATATAACTATAATGAATGTTACATAGTTTAGGTAATAACTTATAATATATATACTAACATATTAAGTTAACTAAGTTACTAACTACTTAAAAAAATAAAAAATAATAATTAACTATGAGTGACAATGAGTCTATTATCATATAGGTAGTTAATATTTATTGACTATTTTTACAATTGTCTATCAATATAGCTTATATTATCATATAAGTTCGTTAGATCACATGATCTAAAAATACAAGTTCACATAATTAAGTTATGAATATTAAATAATTAAGTTATAAGCATAGTTACATAATCATGTTTATATAATTATATTTATAACTTAATTTGTAATAGTAGAATTACATATTATATTAATTCATATATAATATATATTAATATATACTAACTTAGTAGTTACTAGTTAGTACTACACTAGTACACTACTACCATTCTACTATGTAGTACTAGTTTATATAAGATTAAGAGTATTAGTCTATTATGTGGTTTATGCTAATACAATAATATGTAACTTAATTAACATATCTACATAATTTATAGTTAGTAACTTAGTTAGAAAGTTAGTTAATATAATAATATGCTGCATATGCAATATGCTATGTAACTTAATGTTATATATTAATAACATATACACATATAAATGTTGAATTTTTAATCTTAATAAATATGATTCATAAGTATCATATGATCTAAGTATTATTATTAAATATTTAAGAATTATAATAATTATGATTCATAATGATCATAAATATATAAAATTACAAATGAATAATATAGGTCTATAAGTATAAATTATAGCCACATAATGTGATATAGCTATAAGTATAAAAATTCATATGGTATGCAATATTGCATAGTTTAGGTTAAAACTTAGAACATATATACTAACATATTAATGTTAGTTAACTAACTACTTCAAAAAAAATAAATAAATAAATAAAAAAATAACTATGAGTCTATGAACGTAAATGTCACAAACTTAATATATCTTATCATATAGGTTAGTTAATATTTATTGACTATTTTTACAATCGTCTATCAATAGAATTATAAAACTTATGTTATCATATAAGTTCGTTAGATCACATGATTTAAGAATACAAGTTCACATAATTATGTTATGAATATTAAACAATCAAGTTATAAGTATAGTTACATAATCATGTTTATATAATTATATTTATAGCTTAATTTGTAATAGTATAATTACATATTATGATAATTCATATATTAATATATACTAATTTAGTATTATACTACTACTAGTCTATTATGTAGTATAGTTTATATAAGATTAAGAGTATTAATCTACTATGTAGTCTATGTTAATATGTAACTTAATTAATATATCTACATAACTTATAGTTAGTAATTTAGTTAGTGATGTGGTATTTACAATCAATAATAAAATTATTACTCGCAATAGTACAAATCTTTGTAAAATATGTATAGTTAGTGATGGGATCTAGCCATTTTGCGCTCGAGCCATTTTCAGATGGGCTCGAGTCATTTTTAGATGGACTCGATCCCTTTTCATATGAGTTTGAGCACTCTCTCTTTCTTCTAACATTTATTTTTAAAATAAATTTTAAATGACTTTATCTTTCATCTCTCTTTCTCTAACATTTAATTTAAATAATATTTAAATAGTATAGAGAAATGATAAGGGACGTTGTTGTAAAGCTTATTTGAATAGAGAAAGCAAAAGTAGTTTGGTTCTCTACATTGAAGAAAAATTTAAGAGAAGCTATTGCTGCTAGTGCTCTAAGATATTAATACATTTTAATTTTTTTTAATGACTCTGCCGTTAGATGAAGAATCAGTCAAATGTGGTCGTTGGATTAGTAATTGCACTAACCAAAACCAGGGCCGGCTTCATATATTGTGAGGCCTTAGGCAAGATTTTTATATGAGGCATTTTTATATTTAAATATTAAATAAATATATTCATTTTATTTTTATATTATATTTTTATTTAAATTTTGTTTTCAATTTTGAGATTCAACGTTATATTGTTTTTTATTCTATTATTTTTAAAGCTTTCATATCCCATGCACATTTGTAGCAAATGTTTATATATAAAAAATTACAAAAAATTGATGAAAAAAATAAATTAAAAGGAAAAAATAAAACAAAGAAAACGTGTGGCTGTCCACAGCCACACATTTTCATCCTTATCTTTGACAAGGATTTGAAATATGAGTATGAATTTGGAACCAATCTCTAGGTCTTGAGGAGCTCGAGAAGACTTCTATCACAGCTGAAAATACATGTTGAATGATTTTAGATAAGTTAGTATGATTTTAGTTCTCCCAAAATTGTTCTCATCTTCTACCGCAGGTTCTTCTTCTCCATTGCTCTTCCGGATCAGTAACTTCTCCATTCTTCTTCTTCACTTCTTTATTTTTCTTCACTTTTTTTATTGTTTTTTGTCGTAAGTCGTTCAAAAGCTCTGGTACGTGACATTCTTATTCTTCTTCCTCACTTTTTTATTTTATTTTTTATTTTTATTCACTTCTTTTTTCATGTTTTTATTCTCAGTCATTCAAAGTGGTTGAACGCCTATTTTTCTTCACTTCTTCCACACTTTTAGGCACTGAGATTTGGTTTTTAGCTTACTCGAACCGAGCTCGAGCCGAAGGCTCGAACTCGAGTTCGGCCAAAAATCTCGATCGTGCGAGCTCGATCTCGCACAAGGATCCTACCTTGGCGAACCGAGCTCGATCAGAAATCTATGGCTCGGCTGAAACTCGAGCTCGAGTTCGAAAAAAAAATGAACGAGTCGATTCCGAGCAAGTGGTACTTGCTTAGAATCGACTCGTATACACCCCTAGGCACTGGTAGGGAACTTATGATGCACACTAATTAAAGAAATCTAAAAAATAATATATATACAGCCGAGTAATTAACTTTCCTCCATTCAAATTTAAGGTATTGTATTATTTATTTAATTCAAATTTAAGGTATTTTATTATTTATTTAATTCAAACAATATCATCTAATTAAGGTAAATACATGATCAGCTATAGAATTAATCAAAAAGGAAATTATATTTTTAAACAATATACATATTGATTTCACTAGAATGAAACAAGTTTAATTTAGAGTGCATTTAGAATTGCGATTTCGCAGACAATAAGTGCGATTTTAAACCAAATCGTAAAAACTAGATTGTTTGGGAACTGCGTTTTTAAAAAATTGCGATTTGAAAACGCAGAAAATCTGCGTTTTCAAATAGCAGTTAAGAGGGTGTTTTTTTCAAAACGCAGAATTTCAAATGGAAAACGCAAAATTTTAAATGCTCAACTGCGATTTTAAAGGCCAAACTGCGATTTTACCAAACGTTTAACTGCTTTTTCAAAAATCACGTTTTCAAATCGCACTTTTTAAAATCGCTATTTTTAAAATCGCACTTTTTGAAATCGCAATCCCAAACAGGCCCTTAATGGCAGCCAAAAACCGTCATTATCTGAGTATTTTTTGGATCATAAAACGTAACGTATGTATAAAAATATGGATTTGAATTTCAAATTACTCATAATCACATGTCAATAAAGATATATTGTCAAGCACAGCATTGCCACGAGATGTGCATGGCATGCATTAATTAGGCTTATAAATGATAGGGACTCCTGTTTTGTTTTGAAACAAGAAATATATTATAGTACCTCATTAACGTTGTGTGGACAATACAACAAAAGTCCATATCATTTTCAATGCTTCGTTACTAAATTAGATGTTCGATTGCATGATAGTTTATGTATCCGCACAAGCTTTTGGTTGTTTCAACTTTTCACTGTTAAATACATGGATGATTGAATAATCGAGTCCAAATATTAGAGGCGCCCATCAGTTGGCAAGTTCAGCTATATATGCACTATTTAATAATTTTTTAATGTGTACTCTGGTAGAAGTATTGAATTCATGCACATGATAGGAATGATTAAGAATATGAGATTCACTCCACTTGAATGATTCGACCTATCGTTGTTGATCTGACCTAAGCATCTTTATAAATAGTTGAATACTAGTAAAGTGGATCATGAGTTGGTAGAATGTATAAATCCATCTCATGGCATTGTGTGAATTGCCTTAGTATAACCATCTCTCACACATTTTGAAACCTTACTAAAAGGAATTGGTTGGATAGTCGATTCTTAAAGGAGAATTAGATGGTTAAACTTCGTGATATTTGAGGCGCAAAATACGAATTTTTCTCAGGCCAAAAAATTTGTCAGTATTTGTAGAAATGTCAATAAATTATGAATTTTTATCGGCTTTTATTTTAAGCTGACAAATACCAATTCCCGACTTACGAAAACTTGACACATCAAATACGCCAACAAATAAATGCAGAGAAAAGTTTATTGGCGTTAATTAAATGATTCATGGGGTTTAAAAAATGCCAGGAATCACCGTGCTTTTTGTAATGTAAAACGTACAACTTTTTTTTTTGTTGAAAAATTAGCCTTGTGGGGTGTCTGTCTCTTAACACCCTAGACAAGACCACATATTAGTGGCTTTGGTCCGTACAATGTAGAAATTTACGATAAAATGTAAAGTATTAAGGAAATAGCATAACCTAAAAAGAAAGAAAACACACCCAGTCGAATCACATGATGAAGTCTCAAAATTGGGCTTCCAAAAAAAGAAAAAGCTTATGTCTAAGTGTAAGCAGCACTTAAGACAAAAAGTTCGGGAAAAACCATCCGGAATACACTCGAAAAAGTCATAAATGGAAAAGTTTCTACACACTTCTATCACGTATGCAAGATAAGTTTACACTACCTCTTTCACTTCCGTTTATTAATTATGTTTCTAATATTGCCATGAAAGAATGTCATTTATGGAAAGCCTTTACGCTGCCTTTCATATTTTAAGGCTAAGCTGAAATTTCATTTAAAAAACTCTTGGAGTTAGTATTGTTATTTCTTACAGACTACTCTATCGAGTGCCAACTTGGCACAGAACCAAAAAAGAGTAAAAAAGAGAGTAATATAATAGCGCTGCAACATTGGATGGGTATCGGTCTCCGTCAAATTCACGATTGATACGCGCGAGCGCTCGACTTTAAATTTATAAAAACCACTCGCGATAGAGCAAATCCTTGTAAGGATTGTGGTGGTTGTTTTGCTACAAAGCTTCTAAAACTTCATTTATTTTAACTCATGGAAAGAAATATTTTTTGGATTTTCTTAACTAAAAACTAAACAAACTTAAATTGATAACAACTAACTTAAGCAATTAAAGATAAAGGGAGTAGGAAGAGTATAGGGATTTGATTTCATCCAATCTGCATACTACAAGCAAACTACATCTAGCATAGATCTTTTAACATAAGCATAAAATGAGAGTGTAAAGGTTGTCAACTCTACAACTAACTTAACATAAAAATGCTTTCAAGGGAAAATAATAGAACATCATAGTTACACACTAGTTACCCACCTACTCATCTAAATGTGAGGCAACTCGTGTTCCCTAGCATGCAATATAAATTCTCTTAAAAGCTTACACAATTCTATGGAAAAAGCATAAGATATCATAGGTTCCCACTAAACTTTTCACTTACTCTAAATTAAACTAAGTGTGGATTGAATCGTAGTCCCTAGCATAACTCATCAAACTCACATAAAATCATGTCAAATAGCATTATTGCATAGCCTATGTTCCCTCAATCAAAGACCATGAAAACATAAATTTCATTCAAGATAACAACACTTTCTCATAAACAAGAAAAGATAGTTTTTCTCAAAATGATATATCATAAAAATCAATCTCTTTGGCTACACAATCATTATACAAAATGTGTAAGATCCTAGCCAAACATAATTAACCCATAGCACTTGGAAAGAATTCCACAAAAACCCTATAAAAGGTTTAGTTTCTCATAAAGGATTTAGAAATCTCCATTGGATTGGAGAAAACCATTTCCTAATGAGATTAAGAGCTATGGTCGTGTTATACCTACTGTCTAACTAGCAAAAGAATACAAAATAAGCTAAAAACTACACTGAAAATAAACTAAAACGAACACACTGCCTCTCTCGGTCAATTTTTTACATATATGGGGAAAGAGAGTTTTGATCTTTTCTACAAGATAAGATAAAGCTAAAAATCTTCAATCCGGCTGTTAGGAGACTTTTGTGGAGACATTTTGGCGCCCACCATAGCCTACCAAGCTGCAATCTTTGATAAAAAATATCATCTTGCTGTCATATGCTGTCAAAGATATTTTACGTTTCTGGAAGCTTCAATAGCGATCGATCCAAGCTGCTGGCGATCGATCCAAGGCTGCGATTGATCCAAACTTTCTGTGATCGATCAAAGACTGCGATCGATCCACAGAAAGTGGCGATCGATCCATAGGCATTTCTTCAGCTCCTCAGCTTTCCCTTGATGTCTCTTTAAGCCTAATGTTAATGATTTGCTTGTGTTTTCCATTAGGACCTAAAAATAAGACAAACACTAAACACAACAAAATATTAAATTTACAACATAAACTAAGGCATTATAGTTGCAAGTTAAGGGATTTGAATGTGAAACATTCAACAACGATGGTTAGACTCTGCGACCCATAACATTTGCTTTCCAAAGCTAAAGCAAGAACAACAACTATGAAAAAGAAGAGCAGGACCCGAGTGAAAAGCTTCTTAGATTCCATACTCTGAAGTCCTTTAAATAACAAAGGGCTACATCACCAAGTACACCCCACTCGCTCCTAAGCGGCGCATTTCAATGCCGAACCCTTCATGTTCACCTCTAAGAAAAATCTTCTGGTAAGAGCCTTCATAAAAGCTAAATTCTATTTTAATACACTACTATGTATATTGATTGCAGAGTCAAGATCCCGAGTTGCTCCTAGATAGCACTGGGCTCTCAAGAACCAAAATTTTCCGAGCATTAGGTTCCGAGCACTCTCCTTGATCCGGGGGAGATACTTCGTAAGTTATGCCAATTTTCGAACAAACCAGCAATCATTTTAGGTACACAACAAAGTGAGTCCAAAAAATAAGCTCAAATAGTTCAAAAATCTCCGAAATGAAGGTGGATCGCCGTTGCAGTGTTGTACAACCGAAATAAAAAAGAGTTGTCCTCAGCCAAGCCAGCTTAGAACTCTCTCAACAAAAGCACCGCCCATATCAGCGGTGATGAGATAGCTCATACTTTACATTTGAACAGTTGTCCTCCAAAACACCAGTATACAGACTCAAAAAGCCAACCCAATAACTTCAACTCACACGTCAACAAGGGTTCAAGATCCTTCGGTTGGATCAATTCAAAGTCCAAGGAGCCTTCCAAAAAGATTATGAAGAATATAAAAAATAAATATTAGTGAGCAACATTCGAGATAAGTGATTACTTTCCTTTATGTTCCTTCTCACTTTCGAAATTTAATTATCTAACACTACTTATTGAACATGTTTCACATATGATAATTGTGGAACCTTTATATACCACCATTTATCTAATTCATGTGGTGTCTCACATTTTATTACTAATTTATGATACGGTCCAAGAGACCCGTATGGTTAGTGTCTGTCATTATGTGTAGATCCCAAAACGAAGGATGGACTATTGGCCGATTTAAAACAAAATGATGAAAACGCTTTCCATTTCAGAATTCAACCCCAAGCAATTGGATGAATCTTTCACTTGAGCAAATTCTGCATATGGTTGCACACATCAATCATAGGCCACGTACACCGTCCAACAAAACTAGAAGCTTTAATAATCGTATAAGTGAAGGAGAAAAAGCTTAAATTTGAATCTTTACGAACCAACGTAAAGAATAAAAAATCATCTTTAACTTCGGCCACACATGGCAATCAAGGTTTTCAGGAGTAACAAGATCGGACAGATCGGTCTAAAGGGAAACATGCATCGCTGCTTAGCCCCAGCTCCTATACATGCATAGTGGCCCCACATTCCATGCAATTAGTCCACAAAAATTGATTATACTCGGAACTCTTTCGTGACTGAAGCGCCCACTTAGAAAGCTCCAGATTTCGAGCTGTGCAACAAAATCCATCAATCAGAAGATGGTCAAGCTCCTTCAACATGGCCTATTCTGACGACTTATTGGTACCCAGTTCAACCAAGGAAGAATGGTTGACCATACAGTTTGAGTGTCTCACAACAGGCATCTTCTACTATATAAGAAGGGCCCACTTTATTACTTACACATCATAGTTGATCTTTCAAAATTTTGTGAGCGCAGGTTGAATATTTTTTGAGCTACAGTTCCAAAACCTCAAGTATCAAGAATCCTAGAGAAGATCCCGAGGGTCAAAGATTCAAACGCCAAAGGTTCAACAACTTTCGACAATCAAAATTGGGTAAAACTTTTACTAATTATCTCACATGCCAATTACTTGCAATAATCAAATATTGATACATGAGATCATTATTACTTATCGCCCAATTAATTGGGTTGATCGAGATTATAGTCTCTTTATGCGTGAACTAACTAGCAGGGCAGATGCTGCCACGTCTTCTGTATATAGTGAGCTTTTGCAGGACACAACCTGCTAGCTCCACCAGGTGCCACCAAGGATCAGCACATGGCAACACCTCGACTGTTCCTAGGCGCATAAGCGACCGGTAAATGGCAACAACCCGACTGGTCTCACAAGATGCCCCAATATGCGGAAAAACCGCAGGGCAGCCTATTTAGGCTTGAAATCCGGGTCCATAATGATCTTTTGACTCTCAAAAGTGGTTGGATCAAGCACTCCACATTCATGGAATGCCGAACATCTGAAAAAACATCACCAACAATTATAAAATTTATCTTGAGTGCAAATATTTTTTCACTAACAAGTTTGGGATGTTTCCACCTTGTGTTTCCCATGATTTCAGGCAAATAGGTCAAAACAATCGAAGATCCCGACCCTTGGAGCACAAGCTTCAACATTGAGAATCAGTGTTCTAGTCACAGAGGTCTTAACCTTTTAGCGCAAGAACCTGACATTGAGAATTAGTGTTCTAGTCACAGAGAACCTGACATGCTGATCCGGGGCATAAGCTTGAAAACCCAATCTCCTGGAGCACAAGCTTCAAGACTGAGAATCAATGTTCTAGTCATAGAGGTCTTAACCTCTTGGCACACGAACCTGACATTGAGAATCAGTGTTCCAGTCACAGACGTCTTAACCTCTTGGCGCACGAACCTAACATAAAGACCGATGTCCTAGTCAAGGGGTTCCAACCTCTAGGTGCACGGGCTCGGAGAGAAGACCAATGTTGTAGTCAGGAGACTCTGGTCTCTTGGTGTATGAGCTTGGATTGAAGATCGAGAGAGTACCCGACCAACCGGGAGAGTACTCGACACCTAGCGGAGGCATGAGAGCTTTGGATCCTCGCCTTCGACAGTCCTTGGACATAAGAGCTTACAAGCTCTTGCCATCGACATACAATCTCAGTAAACCCCTCTCAGTTATTAATTGAGTACATGAATACTTTTATATCTGATGATTAAAGTTATTATTTTCTTATTGACTAACTTGGACCAAGGTCCTGTTACTATCAAGATAACCAGCAGCTTTTGCTGCTGCATGTCTTTTTGTCTTTAAGTTTCTACAAGAAGCACGAGAACATATGAAGCTCTCCTCAGTTATATGGGCAAAATATCAGCCCGAACATCATCTATTGTGATCTGATAGGATCGACAGAGACCTTGATTCGGGTCAACCCATAAGACCTTCACACTTCCAAGATCGCTACTCAAGACATCTGACAAACGACACACCGTTCTCACCAAGAAAAACTGAGGTAACCCTGATCACAAGTGTACCAAGGATCCCTGATACCTAACTTTTTGAGCAAGTCAGCCATGGGGATCAAAGGGTAACTGTTGGGGATAAAATATCCCTTTACAGCATAAGTCCACATGGTTGACACGTGTATGGCCAAGATGTTATTTGACCAAAAGATGAGATCCCTTTAAATAGGAAAAGGGAGACCACTAGAGGAGGACTTCTTCTCTTTGGTCTCTTTCTCTCTCTCTCTGACAAGAGCTCTCCATGAGAACTCTGGTTCATAGGTTCTCCCCTTAGAGGGAGAACTATGGTTCTCTCTAGAACCCCACTTTATTTCCCTCATTTTATATAAGAATGCTAACTTAGAGGGTCGTCGGCTCTGGCCAAGGACATTCTGATGACTTCTTTATTTTGTAGATATGCCCCTATCATGCTAGGGGAGCCTACTCTCAGTTCAACCGCACAATGACTGTTAGGGTCGTTGGCTCATGGAAGAAGACGACCTAAAAAGTGTACTAACAATGTTGAACATGGAATTGAGGTGAACAATGTTTTGGCTTTCATGAATGTACAAGAATATTCTTGTTTTTTTAAGGATTATGGAATTTTTTTTTTTTTTTGGTTATCATTCTAGCTTTGGTTTGGTTGTGAAGTGTATTCGTATTAATAGATAAAACTTTATGGAGTAGGTAAATTATTAAATATTCCAGTCAGTTTATAAAAAACCGACCTGAAATAGAGACGATTTGGGACAAACCGACCCCAACCTGAATTCTAGACGGATATAGGCCAACGGTTTTCAACCGACTCCAAATAACCAACTAGAACACATTCTAGGACTGTGCCGGTGCTGGTGACAATTCCGGTGCTTGTGTCGGTGCTAATTTCGCGACGGTGACGATGACGGTTTTAATGCCTATGCTGGTGACGGTGCTTGTGTCGGTGACGATGCCTGTGCCAGTGTCAACGCCAATTTTGAAGTTAGTGCTTGTGTCGGTGACGGTACCTGTGCTGTTGTTGGTGCCTGTGCATGTTACCGTGCCTGTTCTAATGCCTATGCCGATACTAGTTCGGTTCTTATCTTGATGCCTGTGCTGGGTCCGGTTTTGGTGCTGGTGTCGGTGCCTGTGTGGGTGCCATTTTTTGTGCCAATGCCTATGCCAATTTCGGTGCTGGTGAATTCAGTGGCGAAGCCAGAATTTTAGTTTAGAGGGGTCAAGAATAAAAAAATAAAGTTTCACAAAAATTGAATAAAAATATGAAAAAAATATAACTAACGAAATAAATAAACAATTCAAAAAAATTTAATTATTATTTATAACATGTAAATGTAACTTACAATTTATCTTATCACGCTTAGCTTTAATTTATTCAGTTGGAGCTCAATAGAATCATTATTGTTTTTCATAATCTTTAAGTAATTACAGTGATATATTTCATACAATTAAAAGATATATATATATAAGCTTGCATAGACATTTTTATTATTTAAAAATAAATCAGTGTAAAAATTTAACTACATATTGAAACTTTTGCAAGAAAGAGAAATTGTCAAAAATGACTGATTTTTTGCTCTGTTTTAAACAATCTTTTCACTAGACACCTCTTCAAAAATTAACTAAAGAGTTGATTTAAATTGTTGAATGGCTTGAAGTTTAGAAATTTGAGTGGCTCGAAACAGCAAATCGCAAATCTAGAGACTGAAATCGCCGTGGCACTAGTAAGTCTGGTATATTCTTGAAATTGTGTTAAACTACGTAAATTGTGAAATTGCAACACAGTTTAGGTTTTTTGACTTTTTGTATATCTTAATCATGAAGCACATGCAAGTCAAAAAAATGCTGAAGATAAGACCAAAAAAAAAAATTGAAATCCTATGTACATGTAACATCTTCAATGATTAGCTGATATGAAGCCCAAACACCATCGTCATAAATTAAAAATAAAAATTAAAAAAAAATATTGCAACTCTCAGTTTTCCCAAACACCAGGAAAATCACTACTCACGCTGAAATTTTAATAAAACGGAGCGTTCAGTGTTCTCAACTTTGAACACAAGTAAAAAAACGCTGAAGACCCAAAAAAAAGAAAAAGAAAAAGAACAAAAAAAAAAAAAAAAAAAAAGTAACGCTTCACTCTCACGCTGAAGGTTAAAATCCAAGCTTCAACGTCACTGTGTGGTTCTCAAGGTTTAATGAAACGGAGCATTTTTCTCAAGATTCAAAGTTTTAAAATCAGCAACTCAAGATTGCTTAGAACGCACCGTTTTATATCATCTTCTTCGAGAGTCTTAACCTAATTTTCTAAATCTCTGATCACAAACAGCAAAAGTCTGAACTTGAAATGTCATCTGCTGCTTGCCCCTACCAATAATTTCTGTGGCATTATGCCCCCAATGAGTGGTTGACGGTGGGCAAAAGGGTATTCAAAAAAATTCTACCAGCTGTAAAGTAAATTTTGGAGGGTTGAGAGGGGGCAAATGCCCCCTCTCGACCTCCCTCCCTCCACCCCTGGGTGAATGTGACAATTTCAGTGCCTATGCCGATGACAGTGTAACATCCATAGTCTGTTAGGACTAGGTTTAGCAACTACTTCTCTCAAAGGCACAAAGAATCATAAGGTCTGCCAGAACAGTTAATTAAATGCAATGCATGAATAATATAACAGAAATAGTATCACTTAAAATTTGCCACTTGGTTTTCAGACTCCAAGTTTGACATTTATTACATGCTGAAAATTCATACTAAATAAGCCTAAATCCTGAAACTTGTGCCGAAGCACTTATTGACAAGAAATAAAGTAATATGCAAATGGGATGAACTTAATAGTTAACCCCATCCCTATTCTAGCATCCTAATACGGCGTGATCACCACCTGAACACAAAAATAAAACTGAATGAGCAAAAAATGCTCAATAAGTATATCCCCCAACCATAAATAGTTGGGTTAAATTCGTTTTCTTTAAAAGCATTTTACTCAAAATGCGGAATCTCTTGTAAACACTTCAAATAACATTTACTATAAAATATTATATAATTAAAGAGAAAATCCTCTTTTCTATCCAAAACCAATTTTTCTAACAAAACTATGTTTAAGACATTTCTTTCATTTGGAATTTGTAAGTTCAAGGGTTATATCCAACACTTCTTATAATAGGGCCCATGTACAGTGTTACGCCCAGTGTACTAGAGTTGCGCGGTCTTTGTTATCATGGCTACGCATGCGGTAGTAGGCGTGCTCTCTGGCTAGCCGATTAACTTATTGGTGCACTCAGCTGAGCAAATAAATGATGGATTACCACCTTCTGGCAGAGCCTCTCTCAGTGGTTTTGCCTCCATCCTAGCATTGATACTGAGCTCTTTCTTCTCTAGATTCTCTTGGGCCAAAACTATTTCCTCCATACACGTGCTCTCATCTTATAAAGATTTTCTCATCTATTTTATTTCTCTTGGTATCTTTGGGTGACGTGTAAGAGGGTTTCTACATCTTATACTTTTCCGATTTATCATTTTCTACAAGATATTCTTTCCCAATTCTTGAACTCTCAAAAAATAGAGATTTACTATAATTAGAAAACTATTTGATAGACAAGAACTTTCTAACAACAAATAGATTTATATCGTAAACAGCTTTTCATTTAAAAAGAAAGTTCTTCAAGAACATTTATGTAAGCAAGGTAAATTCATAAAAACATGATTAAAATAAGTATTTATTCATAACACATAAGGTGCTAAAAGACAGTTAAATAAATAACATGTCGTAAAATGACTTTAAAATGGGTAAGGAATCTATTTACTTCATCATGACTGTAGTTAAAAGAAATTCTTCGACAGCTAGCTAGTCACCTGAATAAAGGTTCAGATGTATTACTACTCTCATACTCCATATTAAAATAAAATCTTACTATTATGGGTTCGGCTTATTTTTCAAATCTTGAGTTCTTTTAAAACAAAAACAACCGAAAAACCAATACATCACTGCTCAAGTAACGTCCTTGGGACAAGAAAAGAGTAACATGAAAGAAGAAGAAAAAAATAACAATAGAAGGGCTGGTGTAGATACACATATGGCCGCATGTGGCTATGGTAGCTTGGTGAGAGAAAACCCCAAAAGAAAACCTTGTTTCTTTCAAGTAGGAAGCACGTGTTGGTTGGTAGGATTTAAAAGAAAAGGCACTCTTTTGTTTCTTAAGAGAATCAGGAACGAGGAAAAGAAATATACAAGACCAAAAAAAATATAGAAATGATTGTTTTCATTTTTTTAACCATCTCTTGTCCATCTCCATATAAAGATGTGTGCAAATCTACCATTGAATTATGTGATCACATTTGTGGTCTCATAATTCAATGG
>FXXK01000498.1:62630-113778 GCA_900184695.1 Betula pendula | reverse complement strand
ACCACCACCACCACCACCACCACCACATCAAAACTTCTAGCTCTGCCCCTACGGCCATGAGAGATAGTCTCCCACACCGATTTATGCTTCCTTAACCATAAAGGTCAGGGATGGTTGAATACAAGGATGATTGAATACTTGAATCCAATATCTAGTAGGTGTAATAATGAGGGGGCGCCCATCAGTTGACAGGTCCAGCTATATGTACTATTTAAAAGTACTTTTAGTACCTAATTAAAAAGCTATACCAAACAAAAAGCTGGTATGTTTGGTAAAAAATTTCAAAAGTATTTTTTTTAACTTTTTTATTATAAAAAAGGCCAAAACGCACTTTCAGAAAAATCTTAAAAATGAAGTTTTTGCTAAAAAATTCTTTTTGACTTTAAAAGCTCTATTTTTAAATGCAATCCCAAACATGCCTTTAATAATTTTTTAATATGTGCTCCAATAGAAGTATTGAATTCATGCACATGATAGGAATGATTAAGAATACGAGATTCACTCCACTTAAATGATTCGACCTAAGGTTGTTGATACGACCTATGCATCCTTATAAATAGTTTAATAGTACTGGTAAAGTGGATCAGTTGGCAGAATGTATAGATCCATCTTATGGCATTTTGTGAATTGCCTTAGTATAACCATCTCTCACACATTTTGGAACTTCACTAAAAATAATTGGTTGGATAGTTGATTCTTATAGGAGAATTAGATGGTTAGACTTTGTGATATTTGAGGCGCAAAATACAAAATTTTCTTGATTAGGCCAAAAAATTTGTCGGCATTTCTAGAAATGTCAATAAATTATGAATATTTCTCGGCTTTAATCTCAACACATCAAATACGCAACAAATAAATGTAGAGAAAAGTTTCTCGGCGTTAATTAAATGATTCATGCATGGGGTTTAAAAAATGCCACAAATCATCGTGTTTTTTGTAGTGTAAAACAACTTTTTTTTTTATTGGAAAAATTAGCCTTGTGGGGTGTCGGTCTCTTAACACCCTAGACAAGACCACATATTAGTGGCTTTGGTACAATGTAGAAATTTATGATATATGTAAAGTATTAAAGAAATAGCATAAGCTAAAAAGAAAGAGAACACAGGTTTTGGGGTAGTTTCCCCTTAGATGTCTATGTTCACCACTAAGAATAGCCCAATTATATTACATCTTTATTGAATGACTTCTTCTTCTTTTTTTAGTGGCTTTATTGAATGAATTGTGTAAACAATTGTGCTACAGTTGTCTATTTATAAGGAAAATATGGTAAATAAATAATAAGAAAAAAAATACTAATATAAAAAATGTCCTACATAATTTAACAATTTAGGGTGATGACAAATTTGGGTGCCAAAGACCTACTCGCCATGTGCCAAGGGGCCGTATATAGGAAAAACCATCCTACAGAAATGCCCATAAAGGATAGGAGAAACAGGTAAGAAAAAAAGATAGATAATACTAATCGACCTAGTTGAGGTCGAGATCAAGTTCTTTTTCAAGTAATTTCAAATGGACAATTTTTTTACCAGCATTTGTTTATCCATTTAATGCCTTCGGAATGTTTTATATATACTCTATAACTAAAAGTTAATCGGACCGCACGTCCACAGAATAAGCCAAATTTTCTTGTTGGATCTCTTTATGCCATGACTGCAGATCGAATATTGCAGATGGATTTAACTATATATTTAAGGATAGGTAACGACATGTACAACATCGTGCGCATGGGCGGCTCAAGCAGTAGGGTTTTGATAATGATGCATTATAAATGATTGGGACTCTTATTGCATGTATATGAGATGGACTAATCAAAGACTACCTCTCATGCATATTGTAAATGGAATGGACCCTAGCTTGATTGAACAATACAGCAAAAGTCGATAATTAATGTATGTCCTCATGCAGAAGAGCTTTCCGTTGTTACAGGTTTTGATTGATATAGGGCCCCTTGGCACATGGCCAGACAGGCCAGTAGGTCTTTGGCACCCAAATTTGTCATCACCCTAAATTGTTCAAATATATATAGGACATTTTTTTTATTAGTATTTTTGTCTTATTAATTATTTACCTTATTTTCCTCATAAATAGATCGACTATTGTAGCACAATTGTTTACACAATTCGTGAATGACGAGAGGAGAAATACAATTGTTGAATTCTAGTTCGTCTACGCAAGAATAAAGGGAATCTAAAAAATATACCAAGTAACTTTTCTACATTCAAATTGATGCATATATACGATTATTAATTTTTGTTTTTCAAAAAAAAAAAAAATCAAACGATAGCATTTAGATAAATTAAATACACGATCTATAGAATTAATCAAATAGTAAGGAAGTTTTGATAATGATGCATTATAAATGATTGGGACTCTTATTACATATTGTAAATGGAATGGACCCTAGCTTGTGTGAACAATACAACAAAAGTCCATATAACATTCACTAAAGTTGTTCAAACGTCTTAATTCCTCCCTTCAACTGCATGATAATTACTGTATGTCCTCATGCATGCAGAAGAGCTTTCGGTTCTTACAGGTCTTGATTGATAAATATATGGATGATTTAATGTATGTCCGCATGCACAAGAGCTTTCGGTTGTTACAGCTAGGTTTTGATTGATAAATACATGGATGATTGAATGAATGAATTAAGGGATAAAAGGATCGTCTCCATTTAGTCGTACTTAGTTAGTGTAAATTTAGGGATAAAATTGTTCAAATTTGAGAATTGCAGAGAGTTTTATTCGACTATCTTTTTATCGTATTAAAAGTTAGGATCACAGCATAAGTTCAGTTCTTAAGTATCTTACTCATTAAGTTGTGGACTTACTCAGTTGTTATTTTTTCTTTTCACCTGCTGGACATTTATTTGTCCTCCATTGTTGACAGATTTTTGGTAGAGTTTGTAGGCTAGAATAGTCCATCAAGTTCACGGTCGAGTGAGGTCTTCTTAGAGTTGTAGATTTTTTTGTTGTTGTAAGGTTGTTTGTTAGAAAGATTTTGTAGTAGTTATGCTGAGAATTGTGTAAAGTTTTGTATAGTCATCATATTATTGTATTTTATTTCAGTTCTGCATTTTTTTTACTCTAATAGATGTATAAAGTAGTCTTATCTAATCAACTCTTTGATAGTTGATATGGATATTCTGCTTTAATTCTCAGATTAATTATTTATTTATTAACTTTGGTGGATTACAATTAGATTCTTTGGAACTTATTTACGAAAATAAGTGAGTTTGTGGAAGGTGCTCGAAAATTATGTATTAATTTATTTAGTAAATTTTCAGGGCGTTACAAAAATATACTTTACCCTCCGCGGAAGTTGTACCTATTTGTTGATTTGGATTACAATGTTTAAAAAATTGCAATCCACTCCCAACCAAGTTTCAATTTTCTCCAACGTTGCCTTTCCGTTAGGCAGATCCGTCTTCTTGGACGGTAATTAGTGTATCACGTGTGCCACACGTGGTCAGTAAGCTGTTGTTATCCCGGTATTACCCCCAATCCCACTCCTTATAATTCTCTAAAATGCCCTTACAATAACATGTATGTTTCTTCCTTCCCTCTTAAATTATTGAGACAAGACAAAAACCTTATCTCTTAAGTCCAACAAACAAAAGGTTCTACACTCTCTTGTCCTCGAGAAGTCCAAAACATAACCCTTTCTCAATTGAAAGCAAATCAAAATGAGAAAGTGTGTCGTGTTAATAGGGGAACCTTCATCTGCTAATTAGGGTGACGAGGTAATCAATTTATTTATTTATTTATTTTTGTGAAAAAAACATCTTTTTCAAATTAGGATTGCTAGAAAATTTGGAATTTTGGATTGATTTTCCTTAGATCGTAAAATATTTTGTCTTATGTTCTCAAAATCTTGTCTTTTTGTAGATTATTAGTTGATTGTGCTGCATTGCATGTTCCTTTCATGTTGGGTCATTGTTTGCGACGTTGTTGTTTATGACGTTGGCAGATAAGGATAACAATTATATAGTATTGTGAATATGCTTTCACATGTGTCTTGGCTGCTTTTATTGACTGATGGTTAGAGTTGGGTCCATGTGGATTTCAAAAATATTAGTGGTCCCCATATGAATCCGTTCTTTATTTGTTGTGGTCCAATGTCATTTTATGTTCACATATAATTTTTTTTTTTTGTTTCTCACGTCTGAAAAAGTCTTGTGCTTTAAAAAATATATCAGTTATTAACTTATCATTAAATGACCTTTTTTATTTATTTATTTATTTTTTATTTATTTCAAAAGAATGATGATGGAAGTAAATGGTAGTATTTTGCTAATTGAATTGCAAGATGATTTCTAAAAAAAATTAATAATGACATAAGAAAATAAATAAATAGAGGAATAGATAGAAAATTGGAATAAGAGATTTTCGTCATTCGGTTTATGATCTATGTCCAAAGGATAAAGTCCTAAGGATACATTGCTTATATTTACTTATTTTTTACAATACATAATACTCATATTTATAGGAGAATTGAGGTAAATAAATATGATAATCGAATCAATGTGATTTGATTACTATCAAATTCGATTACAATCAATTAATCAAATCTCTATAATCAATACAATGAAATCCTATAATATAAGGTAATCAAATATACTCAAACATTCCCCCTGAAACTCAAGGTGGAAGAATCTAGAAGCTTGAGTTTGACTCAGATGATAGCGGTCGGAAACTTGCTGGAGTTGGTGGCAGCCGATGGCAATATAAAAGTACTTTTTTTTTTTTTTCATTTTTTTTTGGTTCTTTCTATTTTAACTTTTTTCATCAAAATCTCCATAGGAGTTTGACAATGCATATGGTACACAATCTCGCAAAACATGTAGTGCTTGAACAAAATCCGGATCAATGGGTCGGTTTTGCCTCATCTTCTTGTGCAACGACTTCTTTTTTTGGTGTGGATCTCTCAATGACGAATCAGGCAACCTTCACGCACAAGACTTATTTCTCAACCCTCTCAGGTAGAAACTCGATGATCTGGCGAGAGAGAGAGAGAGAGCATAAGTGTAGACTGAGATTGAGTCCAGGCCTGAATCTCCAACAAAGTATACACGTGCTAGCTAGCAACTCCAACAAATATGAGAAAACACGGCACAAAGAAATTACAAAGACTCCTCCCCTTTTTTTTTTTTGAGTCGAGACAGAAAGAAGTATGAATCTGTTTCTGAACGAGAGACTTTTTTTTTTTTTAACCAACATAAAATCAAAGGAAAAACAAGAACAGAATTAAAGGGGTTTCGTGATATTGAAGTCAATCCGAAACAAAAGATGAGAAAGAAAAAAAAGAATTGCAATTTAGGGTCAAAACGGTAGCCTATACCTCTGATACAATGAAAACAATTAGTAATGAGATAGATTAAAAAAAATGAGACAAGAAATTAATAATGAGATAGGAAAATAAATAAATAGTAGAATAAATTGAAAAAAAAAAATGAGATAAAAGATTTACGTGGTTCAATTTATGACCCACATGTACTGAATAAAGCTCTAAAAATTACATTATTAATTTTATTCACTAGATAAATATAATAATTAAATCAAATCAAATCAATTCAATGTAATTTGATTACTATTTAATCCGATTACAATCAATCAATCAAATCTCTATACTCAATATATGCAAATCCGAATAATATAAGGTAATCAAACAGTTTCCTCAATCAAATCAGCCCGACTATTTTTTTTTTTTTTTTTTGAAGTTATCAGCCCGACTATTTAAGCAGTCATGATCAATTAATACTCACAGCTAGAACAAATCTGAATTTTGAATAAAGCTCTCAGATTCAAATTAAAGCACATCAGTTTCGCTTCGAAGTATCAAGTACTAGAGCCATATCCCCCTTTTCCCCGTTCCCTTATTTGAATAAATAAAAAAAATTAAAAATTAAAAAAAAAAAAGTACTAGAGCCATACAATGGATGATTGAATGAGTCGGCCAATATATAGTAGGTACTGTATATAATTAATAATGAGGGGCGCCCATGATGATCAGATGGCAACAGCGTAGTTTGAAAAATAATGTAAATCATGAGATGGACTCTAATTGTGTGAACAATTAATACAACGAAAGTCCATAACATTTACAATTAATGCTTCATTACTAACGATGTTCAAACGAGGTCTTCCTCCTCAGAGCTTTTGATTGTTAAATATGTACATGGATGATTGAATGATCGAGCCCACTACCGGTAGGGAACTTTTTTTTCTTTCTATTCAATGCAGGAAGAGGGGGAAAGGGGCACTGGTAGGGAACTTATGATGCACACTAATTAAAGAAATCTCAAAAATAATACATATACGGACCGAGTAACTTTCCTGGCCTTCATTCAAATTTAAGGTATTTTATTATTGAGAGCCCCTTTTATACGGACCATCCGTAAAAAGAGGGTTTTACAGCCTCCAATAATATGCTAACAACTCAGCAAAAAGTACCAAATTTCACCAAAAACTCTACACTCATATACACCAGATCAACACCCTAAAATACCAGATCTACTGACCTTCCATCGCAGACCGCCCGTGGGGAGCACCAGAGCACACCGAACAAAGAGAGAGAGAGAGAGAGGAAGGGGGGGGGTTTCCGTAGGGGACACGTGGCCAAGTTTGGTCGTGCTCCGGCCAGACTTGGCCTCAGCTCCTTCTCACGAAATTTTTGTCCAATTTGTCGTTGACGTCTGAGTTAGGGTTCCGGCGCATGGATCGGCGATGGTGCTAGGCTGCAACAGCCGGTCCTACGGTGACGGTGGCGAGCAGGACGATATGGCCGTGCTGCTTCGATGGGTATGGCGTCGGGTCTGCACTCTCTCTCTCTCTCGGCTTTGGTCTCTCTCTCTCTCTCTGATCTGCCTCTGCTTCTCTCTTGATTTCTCTCTGTTCCACCCACCTCCCCCCCCCCTGGCGCGAAAAACCCCCCTCTCTGTTCTCCCGTGCGAAAACCCCCCCTCTCTATGTTCGGTGATCCGCATGGGCGGTCTAGTCTGGCTGCACGCTGGTGGAGGTAGGTGGATCAGTGACGACTTCGGCGGAAGTGAGTGGATCGGGTAGTTTAAGGGTAGAGCAGTGACATAATTCAGTGTATTAATGTCTAGAGTATTTTGGTAAGGTTTTGTGCTTTTAGCTGAGTTGTCAAAATGTTATTGGAGGCTATAAAATTCTTGTTTTACAGACCATCCGTATTGAAGGTTTTTTCTTTATTATTTATTTAATTCAAACAATATCATCTAACTAAGGTAAATACATGATCGGCTATAGAATTAATCAAAAAGGAAGTTATATTTTTAAACAATATTCATATTGAAAAACAAGTTTAATTTAATGGCAGCCAAAAACCGTCATTATCTGAGTATTTCTTGGATCATAAAACGTAATGTATGTATAAAAATATGGATTTAAATTTCAAATTACTCATAGAGACATGTCATTAAAGATATATTGTCAAACACGGCATTGCCACGAGATGTGCATGGTATGCATTAATTAGGCTTATAAATGATAGGGACTCTTGTTTTGTTTTGGAACAAGATATATATTATAGTAGCATTAATTAGGCTTATAAATGATAGGGACTCTCGTTTTGTTTTGGAACTAGATATTATAGTACCTCATTAACGTTGTGTGGACATGCAACACAACAAAAGTCCATATCATTTTCAATGCTTCGTTACTAAAGTTGTAAATGGAATGGACCCAAGCTTGTGTGAACAATTCAACAAAAGTCCATATTACATTTTAACATTTACTAAAGTTGTTCAAACGTCTTCCTCCCTACAACTGCATGATAGTTACTGTATGCATGTCCTCATGCATGCAGAGGAGCTTTCGGTTCTTACAGGTTTTGATTGATAAATACATGGATGATTTAATGTATATATGTCCGCATGCACAAGAGCTTTCGGTTGTTACAGCTAGGTTTTGATCGATTGGTAAATACATGGATGATTGAATGAATCAATTAAACGTACAATTCTAATAGAAAATAAATCTACAAAAATGTATCAATTAAGCGACTTTCCTCCATTAATATTGATGGTATAATTTGTATTATTGATTTTAATTCAAAGCACGTACAGCGTACGTCTAAATCAATTAATTACGTACATGAGCAAGATAATTAATCAAATAAATAGGAAGTTAACTTTTTACGTTTGATTCAAATATTATTAGAATTTTACGTTTGTTTCATTCAATCATCCATGTTTTTATCAATCAAAACCTAGCTGTAACAACCGAAAGCTCTTCTGCATGAGGACATACATTAATTATCATGCAGTAATTGAAGGGAGGACGACGTTTGAAAAACTTCAGTAAATGTTATATGGATTTTTGCTAGCTGTATTGTTCACACAAGCTAGGGTCCATTCCATTTACAATATGAGAGGTACTCTTTGATTAGTCCATCTCATATACATGCCATAAGAGTCCCAATCATTTATACAATTATTTGATTAGTCCATCTCATATACGTACATGTCAATATAATGCATCATTATCAAAACCCTCCTGCACGTCATGCACACTTGGTGGCATTGCCGAAGGATTAGTATGTGAATTAAACCGCGTACAGGTTAATCGTCGTACGTGCCTGTAAACTATAAATTGTCATGTCTCCATGAGCCTGAAGACATAACTTTAATTTCTTATTATTTGATTAATTCTATAGATCGTGTATTTAATTTATCTAAATGCTATCGTTTGAATTTTTCTTTCTTTCTTTTTTTTTTTTGAAAAACAAAAGAATTAATAATCGTATATATGCATCAATTTGAATGTAGAAAAGTTCTTGCGTAGACGAACTAGAATTCAACAATTGTATTTCTCCTCTCGTCATTCACGTACAAGAGGAGTGGTCTATTATTTATAACACATTAAGACCTTAAGAGATTACAAAGAGTTTGATTTTGAATGTAAATGTATCATCCTCTGTACATTAAGTCATTTTGAATATATTGATTTTTTTTTCTTAATTAGATGAATGAGTAATTTTTGTATTGATGAACAATCCGTACAAACACTACGGCAAACAACTGCTAGAACCAACAATTACAACCTCCAGTTCAAAGAAACCAGAATAACCAAGTACTACACCAAGCCCAAATGAATATACATTAGAGCTAAACAAAACCTGTGCCATGGTGCAAATGAAGCACTAAAACTGTAACTATCTGCAAATTGCAGCTAGCAGCAAAAGAACAGCAATAGCAAAACTCAGAATAAACCGTATGTGCTGATAAGTTGTTATTAGCAACCACCGTTGTCCTCGCTAATAGTATATTTTCATTGCTAGTGCCTTCCCACTACATACTGCACGGAGAAAAAAGCCCGCCAAGTTATTCGCAACGACATGTTAGTTGTCACTGATATGATATTTATTTAATTTTTTTTTTTTTTGACAGGATTAGCGACGGCTTTTCAGCAACAACACATAAGTCATTGCTAAAAATCACTTAATAGCAATAACTCTTAAAGTTCATTGTTTATAAGTAATTTTTAATAACGACATTTGTGTCGCTGCTAATAATGTGGCCGCTAATAATCAAACTTCTTGTACTTTATAAGATGTTGGATTAGAACTTCGAACACATAAAGTAAAGGTAAATAAAGACATGTATTAATATGTGGTTGACGTATGTACTCATCCTTTGGCAATGCCATGACGCAGGGGCGGACGCACGTAGAACTTTGGGGGGACGTATGTCCCCTCAAAATTTTTTTAAAACCCAACTTACTAGGCTGTTTTAAAACCCGTCCCCTAAAATTGTTAATATTTGTCCCCCCTTCCATGATGGCATGCCTTTTCTTTCCTTTTGCGAGTTATCCAACATGAGTTCTGACTCTTCATTTAATTAAAAATAAATAAAATTTAGAAGAAAGAGATATGTGAATGAAATGAAACTTGTGCCTACAACTCTAGTCTTACATGGCTTATCTTTGCAGCATCTAAAAAGTGATTTAAATATTATCACCGAACTCCTATTGGTCTCTAATACATTTTTGTCTATGTTTAAGTGCTCACCAATCTTTTTGGGTGCAAGCCCCTTTCACCAATATTACATTCATTTCACTGTTTTTCACTAAATCTAAGCCTATAATTGAGAACCCATTGTTGATTGAGAGCTGGGTATGTAGAGAAAAACACTACCAGCGAGAGAGAGGTCACAGGAAGGAGCCTGGGTTTGGACTTTTTTTGCAAAAATGTTTATCTGTATGGAGTATTCTTCTTTTCTGTTTGTGTTGTCGATTGTGAAAGTCAGATTTTTAGTGGTTGGAGGGTCACAAATCATAAATGGAACATGACGTCGCATACTATTTCTAAGTATTAGAGGTTTCCAAATCATTAGTAAGGCCATGAGGTATGATGAGCGACAGAAACTACTTCACATCCAGAACCACCCTTCACCAGCAACAGCAACCCTTTATAACAACCGTCATCCACGTCCACGCAAGTTCGTCCCCCCACATAATAAATCCTAATTCCGCCCTTGCCACGACTTGTGCATCACGTGCAAGCTAGAGGCATTTTATCATCATGCACAATAAATTATACGGGCTCTGCATTTTATCATTTGATCATGAGTACTTTTTATATGGAAAAGGGAAAACTTCACTTACTAGTCATTATTTTTTGTCATTTTTTATAATTATACTTTTAAACTTTAAAAAATGTTAATTTAGGTTATGTTGTACAAATATCCACTTCAATAAATAGGCGAATAAATGCACGTTTTACTTACAAGTGCACAAGATCAATACGATAGTATATACGGCAAATACGAGATCATTCCCACGAGGATTGGTAAAATATGTTTAAAAAGTAATTCATAAGAAAATATTTTGAGTGGAACAAGATAAAAGATAGAATTAAAATAATATTATAAAAGGGTAGGGCATCAATATCCACCACTAATCATACTCAATTAAGAACACAATATGCACAATACTACAATCATATCAAGATATTCAATGTTTGCCAGCCTAAGGGTATAGGTGTATACTCCAAAAGCTATTAATCTCTCTAAACAACGAGATTAGACATGAGTGTATACTCTAACTCTTTTCTTTCTTGAGGGATTTAGCATAGGTGTATACTAAGTTGTTCTTCAAGAAAGCATAGATTTATGAAGATTGACAAACACACTAAGACCTAGAACATGGTGTATATTCCGGTTTTTTCATGTTGATTACCCCAAGAACCCGCAATGGTTCTTTTGTCACTCTACTAAGCCCAGGACTCGATCATCTAAATTGACTTAGATAACAATCTACACATATTATATGCATAAGATGATCAAACCCATACATAACCCATATGAAGAACGAACAAAAATTTGAGATAAATCAATTAAGCATCAAAACATGAATTGTAGCAAGACAAATTAAAACCTTAAAGAGATATGATTATGGCTTCAATCGAGCCCTAACTAAAGTATTAGCTACACATAATTCGAATGAAAACCATCCTCATAAGAAAATAACAAAAGAAAAACTGAAAAGTAAATAAAAACTAAGAAAAACCCTTCTTTGAAGCCTTTGATTCTTCTCTTCAAGCTTGTGTCTTTGTTTTGGAGGGCCTAGGGGAGTATTTATAGAGTTTAGGATCAACCCTAGTCAATTTCATGCATTCTAGGAAGTCTAAAATCGAGTTGGAGTAGGTTTAGGATCTTTTCAAATCGGGTTTTGCCGACTTCAACATTCAAGCGCTCAAAGTGGCTCGAGTTAAATATGGATATGGCTCGAGCCATTTTCTTCAGCTTTTCTCCAACATGTCTTCTGAGCCCGAAACTTGATGGAATTGAGTGTTTTTCTTTCAAAACCTACAAAATAAGGAAAAAACACAAAAACAATACAAAATATCATATTATAATGAAACTAAGAGATTAACATATGTGAATTAAAGGACTTGAATGTGTAACATTCAGCACTTATCAGGTTACTATCTTTCATAAGTTTGTAATGTCAATTCTTCCGTCTAAATTCAGCGTTAAATCTCTAAAATGCCCCCATCTTTTTTGTTTTTGTTTTTAATTTTTAATCATTAAATTAAGGTATTTTTGTAATTTTATAAACATCTTATATAATTAGCTAGGGACAATTTGAAAATTTTAATGCTAAATCTAGATGAGATGTTTAACATTGCAAATTTTTGAAAGATAGTAACTATAAATTGACATTTTTTAAAGTTTAAGAATATGATTGAAAAAGTGATAAAAGATTAGGGATGATAGATAAACGAAGTTTTCTCTATTATAAATGATATCAACCGTCGTGTACGTGGACAATATATACAACAACATTTGCACATTACTAAAGATGTACATTGAATCATCTTCCTAGCTCCCTTCAATTGCGTGATAGTTTATGTCCACCCAAGCTTTTGGTTAGAGCTTTTCATATGATTGAATGAATCCAAAAATATAGCAAGTGTAATAATTATGAGGAGAAGCCATCAGTTGGCAAGTCCAGCTATTTGTAGTTGAATATTGTTACTCCACAGCATTAACATGTACACTTATTAAATGTATGAACTTTTTTACAAAAAAGAGATGGTTTAATTGGTCGCAGCTAGCATTTTTTTTTTTTTTTGAAGTGGAATTTCATTAAAGAATCAATCTCTTACGGCTTGCTCAGCAATTACAAGGACACATTCCCAGCTAGGCACAATCTAAGGACCGACTTAAAGGAGCCTTTCCCAAACGGTGTGCTACTTCATTTGCTTCTCGCCTAATATGATGCGGCTGCCAAGATTGGAGGCGAATTAAACAAGTACGGGAATTAGCAATTAACTGACCATATCTACACTAAGAAGGACCCTCATGACGAAGAGCCTGCACTAACTTTAAACCATCACCCTTTAGAATAACTCGTTGATGACCCTGTTCACAGTAGAAAATTGCTGCCTTCCAAGCTGCCACTGCTTCAGCAATAGAGAGGTCAGTGATGAATGGGATTGTTGTGCACATAGCAGCCACTACTTGACCCCCTGCATCCCTCATAACCACTCCCACCCCCATTTTTTTTAGATCCACGGTCAAGTGCGGCGTCTCAATTGATTTTTATCACCCCTTCAGGGGGTTTTCTCCATAAATGACGAAGCAACATGGAAGAAGAACCCTGACCTGAGACTGGCTCTTGCTAGGTATGCTGAAAAGCCTCCTGTGATTTGAGTGTACTCTAAACAAGATGGGCAGGAGATGGAACCAGACCACCAAAAATGACAGAATTCCTACAAAGCCAAATGCATTGGGCCACACAGGATACAAGAATTAGATCCTCATCCTCAAGCTTGGACATCCACCTTTCAAAAAGACATAACCCTTCATCTGCAACAATGGATAGCTTCTGGATCATTCAGTTGCATTCCATCCAAACAGCCTTAGCCGAAGCACAATCCCATAGTATATGGCTTGTAGTTTTAGCCTCACTACCATATAAAGGACACAATGGATCGGGGACTATCTTCTTCTTAAAGAGATTTTCCTTAGTAGGTATTGTGTTTACAAGCACGCCAAAGAACAGATCGAACTACTTGCGAAACTCCCAAGTGCCACACCTTCTGCCATACAGCACATATCTTGGAACCCACGAAGCTTTCCCCCTTTTTGCAGCAAAGACACTCCTTCTATAAGTAGAGAGCGCTACAAACAATGAAGGAACCGCTGGAAGTCCCCAACCAGATGAGCTGGTCTTGCTATTCACTGGGGCTGAGTGCTAGGCTAAAGATTCTATCAGCTTCAAAGGTGTCAAAAATACTATGAATAAGATCCCAATTCCACCATCGTGTAGAAGGGTCGATGAGGGCAGACACCCTCGCCTCGGGTGGCAGTAAGCACACTGGGGATTGGATTTGGTAAGAAGTGGGACACGGAATCCATTTATCTCCCTAGATTCTTATTGAGTCTCCATTACCCACTCGCCACATCAAACCCTCTTTGAGAAGGGCATGGGAGTTACAAATACTCCTCCAAGCATAGGAGGGCCATGATCCCAATGTTGCTTCGAAGAACGTGGACTGAGGATAGTACTTTTTGTTAAGGATTTGGGGAGCTAAAGAATCCGAAGATTGAAGGAGTCGCCACCCTTGTTTAGGTAACATTACTAGGTTAAAGCTTTCCAAATCCTGGAAGCCCAAGCCTCCCTGCGTCTTTGATCGTCTCATTCTCGCCCAGTTCATCCAAACCAACGGGGAAGCATTGTCATGAGAGCCCCAATAAAATTTGCACATTAGGGAATTCAATTCCTTACAAAGCGTTTTAGGCAATTGGAACACACTCATGCTATAAGTTGAAATAGCCTGTAAAATAGCTTTGATGAGAATCTCCCTCCCGGCTTAGGAAAAAAATTTCTGTTTCCATCCTTACAGTTTTGCTCGAACACGGCCCATAATACCAGCAAAAGTACGCCTTTTCTCACGTCCAACCATGGCCAGCAATCCCAAATACCTTTCATAACTTTGCGTAGAGGAAACTCTAGCCATAGATAAGATATCATCCCTGAACTCATGTATGGTAGATTTGCTAAAAAAGATAGAAGTCTTCCTGTGGTTTATGATCTATCGGACACATTCTCATAGGTTTCCAAGATCTCTTGAAGATTACACCATTTTGAAAAAGTAGCCCTACAAAACAGTAAACTATCATCTGCAAAGAAGAGGTGACTCAGTTGAGTGCCCCCTATAGAGGGGAAGCCTTGTAATTTTTCCTTCCAATTTCGCCTTTACTATGAGAGAGTTGAGACCTTCTACACATAAGAGAAAAAGGTAAGGGGATAAGGGATTCCTTGTCGAAGACCACGCGTAGGAACAATACAGCCATGTGGGATCCCATTTATCAAAATGGAATAAGAGACAGTAGAAACACAAGACATGATCAAAGACACCCATCAGTCAACAAAGCCCAACTTTTTCATGATTGCTTCAAGAAAAGCCCATTTCACCTGATCATAGGCTTTACTCATGTCTAATTTGATAGTCATATAACCTTTTTTACCCTTTAAGCGAGTCAACATAGTATGGAGGGCCTCATAGGCGGCCAATACATTATCAGTAATAAGACGGCCAGGGAGGAAAGCACTTTGGTTTTTTGAAATAATCTGAGGAAGGATAAGCTTTAATCTGTTGGCAAGAACTTTTGCCATAAGCTTGTACAAAACATTGCATAAGCTAATGGGGTGAAATTGTGTTACCTTTGTGGTCAGTGAAGCCTTTGGGATGAGAGCAATAAAGGTAGAATTCAGACCCTCCTCCATAATGCTTGAATTCAAAAATTGGAGCATGGTTGCCCTTACATCTGACCCCACCGAGTTCCAATGCTTCTAATAAAAGCATGCAGCGAATCTGTCCGGCCCAGGGGACTTCATATGGTGCATTTGGGACAGAGCCAAATCAACCTCCTCAACAGAAAAAGGACCAAGTAAATGAGCATTCATGGGACCAGTTACCCGAAGGGGAATCGGTGAATCGCCTCCAGGCTATCCTTAATCCCTTTTGGATGGGCAATAGAGAATAGGTTTTGGAAGTATTGTACAAAAGCGCGGCAAATATCCTCCTTCTTCCTCCACTCCTGCCCGGTGTTGTCCACAATTTTCGATCCTACGCCGGTGGTTGGCCCATGCATGAAAGTATTTTTTTTTGCAATCCCCATTACAAAACCAATTTCACTTTGCCCGTTGTTTCCATTGTATATCCTCCATATCAAAGAGATAATCAATCTCTCCCTGTAAGATTCGTATGGCTTCCCAATCAGCAGGGTCTTCATTTTTTTGCAAGAGAGTAAGTCTTTTGGTCTTTTCTTTAGGAGCTTGGCCCGCCTGTCCATACTCAGACAAGCTCCATTTCTTTAACTCTTGTTGCCAATGCTAGAGCTTCATTTGAACACTTTGAATCGAGTTAACACCAATACCCACTCCAGCCCAGGTAGACTGGATAATTTTGCCACATTCTTCATCCATATTCCATTTAGCCTCGAACTTAAAAGAACGCTTTTGAGACCTCAAACCGTTGTGATTAAAGAATGTGACCAACAAGGGTTTATAGTCTGAGGTGCATGCTACGAGGACTAAAACCTCCATATCACGAAAAAGGTCACACCATGCTTTGTTAGCCACTACCCGGTCCAGCCTCTCTTTTGTGTACTATCCCACTTCCCTGCCATTGTTCCAAGTAAACTTTGAACCCCGAAAGCCTAAATCGCACAACTAGCAAGTTTCCAGAGCCGTCCGAAAGAGCTCTATTTGTCGTTCATTACGTTGAGCTCCACCCACCTTTTCTGAGTGAGTATCTCATTAAAATCTTCAACGCACAGCCAAGGCTGTGGTGGAAAGTTCTGAAGAAAAGTTAACAGCTTCCAAGACTCTTCGCAATGAGCTCGGTCGGGGTGACCATAGAAGCCTGTTAGTCTCCACTCACTAGCAGACTCAGCAATGGTTATAATAGCCGATATATGCCTGAGAGAAATTCTAGATGGCTACTTCATTCTCCGTTTGCCATAGTAATACCAACCCTCCACTCTAACCAATAGGGTCCACAGCCAACACACCTGCAAAACCAAGTTTGATATGAACAGTTTGCATGCGTTTCTGACTGATCTTTGTTTCCGTAAGAAACAAAAATTTGGGCTTCTTCTCCCTCATCATATGGCAAAGGTCACGAACTGACCAAGGATGCCCAAGCTCCCGACAGTTCTAGCTTAAAAGACTTATAACAATTGGCAGAGCTATACCACAGCCTCCGCCAATATATGGGAGTTGGAACCTCCCACCTGGTTGGATCTTCTGCCCTTCTTCTCCTGATGTCCAATTGATCCCTCCTTGACATCAGTGGTAATGGTACGCTTGCCTGGTGTAGAGGAAGTTGGTCTAACTTGACTTGCACTCGCATGTGCAGCACGAGCCCTACGTTTCTAGCTATTCAGTTTGATGCTCTAGGTTCCTAGATCAATTCCCATGGTAAAAGACAAAGAATGTGCCGAGCCTGTTGGAGGAGAGAAAAGGCCATCTGTATTCACAAAATGGGCTGTATAGACCCTAATAGTAGTATCAGACTTTGGAGGATCTTCCAAAAGAGGCCCACCCATGTTATAGGGCCCAGTTGGGTGATGACTTGGCCCACCCCTATTAAAGTTTGCACTATCCGTTACAACATCATTCGCTAACAGCTGCACTATTCCATCATCCAGAATAATCCCCTTCGGATTTAGGGATTTACTTCTAGAAACGGCTTCCTGTGATCCCACCAAATTCGCATAATGAACTCCAGGGTGTCCAAAGGACTGTGAGAATTTTCATTTGACACCGTCACACCACAACCCTGCTTTACCGAAGATAAACCCGTAACCGTCAAATTAAGGCAAGATTTGTGGGGCGGATTAATGAAACGATCAGAACTTACCTTATCCGTTTCCACCGAGTCGGAGCTGCCACTGCCACCCACCGGCCTTCTTGCCGACTGTGATCCCTGACCATCCATCGGAATCCCTCCAAAACAGCCTCGCAAATTTTGTCCTAGGAACTGCCGATGGTCGCCCGCTCGTAGCCAAGCTCCCCATTGACAAGCTTTAGAGGACCTAGAGTTTTGGTGACGAGGACTGGTACACCCCCTAGGGCTATTAAGAATCCGGCCACAACTGAAACAAAAAGTAGGTAGTTTCTCGTACTTGAAGGAGACCCAAACGGATTTCCCATCAAGGTAGAGAGCTCGGCCACGTTCAAGGGGTTTTGTGACGTCGAGGTCAACTTGGATGCATAAGTTTTTGCCCCACCCCACACCATTGCCAGCAACTTGGTCGCAACTAGCATTAATAACTCTGAGTTAGACCTCTTTATGTGATGATTGTAAATGGATTTAAGGTAGGTAATGACAACATCGTGGATTTAAGGATGGTTGGTTGCTCACTGTTATATATTGTTCCTAGATTCGAAATAGGACCTTGAAAGGCGCTACTCAACCCTAAAGGTCGAAACGAACAATATTATAAAAGATCCAAATATGCCATATTATGCTTAAAAAACCCTAGATGGAAAAATAAAAATAAGTACACAGATATGACGTGTCATTATCCGCCGTTTCATTCGCAATATCATGAGCGGGTCTAGTGAACTACCCTTTCACTGGTTCTAGCTACTATTGGATTTGAACCCTAGCTTAGCAATCCCTGTTGTTATTGTTAGGGATATACTACATATATAATCTTGATTCTCCTTTACCTGCATAAAGTCCAGAATAGAGTCAGGCTTTTCCCTGAGGTGTCTCCTTTGTTGCAGCGAACAAGCATGGGATTGCCCGCGCTTCCCGCTCAATAAGGTTGATTAATTTTTCTTTCCCGTCTTGAGTGCCCGATTTCTTATCTTATACTTCAGTGGACCAAATACAACCTATTTAGTGAAAGAAATTGATTCTTGTTCGGCAACAGAATCAATAAGACAATCGGGCTTACCTCAATGTCGGGATATTCGGGGTTCCCTTGTTGAATGGCGGACTGCTAACAAGGAGAAAGCCATGAGTAAAAGACAAGGAAAGGAGAGACTTCCGATGGTAGGGCTTCCACTTCTATTGCTTTTGAGCACACCTTAAACAATTTTTATTACGAGTTCCTTGCAATGAAATCCGGGTTTGATTCCAAATTGATGGTGTTACAGTACTGTGTGTGAAAATCCCATTATATATATATTATATAAAACTTCAAAGATTTAGGCATAGGTATTTGTGCAAATTCCGTTACATCTTAACCAACGCTTAAGATATATATATATATATTATTATATATATATAAAACTTCAAAGATTTAGGCATAGGTATTTGTGCAAATTCCGTTACATCTTAACCAACGCTTAAGATATATATAATATATAATATATATATATATATATATATATATATATATATATATATATATATATATATATAAAACTTCAAAGATTTAGGCATAGGTATTTGTGCAAATTCCGTTACATCTTAACCAACGCTTAAATCTTTGCAATTTTTTTTTCCTAAAAAAATGAGGGGTATTTTTGAGAATTTTGGCACTCATCTATTAGTATTTTCTCTTAAATCCTAATCGAGTGAGAAAATTGAAAAAATAAAATAAAATTAGAAGTTCAATAGCCTAAATTAAGAGTTTTAAACTTTAGGGGGAGTCATTTCCTAACGCATGAAAGTTTAGGAGGATTTTCTGAAGTTTTCTCTATATTTATGAAAAAAAAGCAAGGCAGGGGTGGACTAATCTCAATTAAGATAGATATGGAAAAAGGTTATGCCGAGTACTCTACCGTTGAGTTAGCAACCTGGGAAGAGTCATGCAAATACCAAAAGAAGAAAAGGAAGTTTGTCGGGCATATCAGAATTCAAGAGACTGAAAAAGTTCTTGGCAGAAGGACTGTTGCAAGAAAAGGGCTGCCATTAATTAGTCTAACGCGCACTGCGGTTGGAAGTAGGTATAAAATAGTGGATTTGAATTTCAAGCTTATAGAGACATGTCAATAAAGATATATTGTACAAGCACGGCATTGCCACGAGATGTGCATGGCATGCATTACTTAGGGTTATAAATGATAGGGACTCTTGACTCTTGTGTTGAAACGATAAATTATATGTAGTACCTCACGTTGTGTGAATGACATATATAGCAAAAGTCCAAAAGATTTACAATGCTTCATTACTAATTAACATGTTCAAACGTCTTACTCCCTTCAACTGCATGATAATGTATGTACGTGTCAATCCACACAAGCTTTTGAGTTTTGATTGTTCAATACATGCATGGATGAGTCTAATAGTAGGGATCAAACTATATTGTCACTAAAAAAATAATCTTTGGGAAATATTAATCATTGAGTTTGGAGTGAATCTCATATTCTTAATCTGTGGCTGACGTACTCATCCACTACGTACGTGTGCATCACGTGCAAGAGGCATTTGATGATGATGCATATATAACAAATGATATGGGCTCTTGCATTTTATCATTTGATCATGATCAGTACCTTTCATATTTTAAATGATATCGACTGTTGTGTGGACAATACAACAAAACTCCACAACATTTTCATTACTAAAGGATGTTGAATCATCTTCCTTCCTTAAATTGCATGATAGTTTATGCATGTCCGCCCAAACTTTTGGTTGTCAGAGCTTTTCATATGATTGAATGAGTCCAAATATATAGTAGGTGTAATAATGAGGGGGCAAGTCCAGCTAGCTAGTAGCAATTGAATGTTAGTCCACAACATTAACAACACGTACACTAAGGTTACGTTTGGTACATGAAATGATTATTTAATTAAAAAAAAAAAACTTATATTAGAAATTGAAGAATGTAGAATAAATTAGCTTTGAAATAGTCATTTTCATGTACACTAAGGTTACGTTTGAAAATGAAAGAATGTAAAATGAATTAGCTTTGGAATAGTCATTCTCATGGCCATGAGAATGGCTATTTCAAATATAAAAGTATATTTAAACTTTAACACCAATACTATTTTATTCTACTTCTTCTATTCTTAATAAAGGTTATTGATTTTTTTCTAATAAAATAATCATTCCCTCGTCGCTGGCCACTGTGAACTACCACTAGGCTCCTTTTCCTCCGGTATCGTTCGCTATTAGTCTTCACCATCGGTCTCTGTTTATCAGCCACCGCCTCTAACTAGTTCCTGGCTGCCACCAAAAAAAAAAAAATTCTCTTGTTTCTATTTCTAAATACAAGCTTCCAGCGACTTTCACCTTGAGTTTGAGAGGAGATGTTAGAATATATATGAAAAATATAATATAGTTTCCATATATTCTATATTTTGTTGATATTTAAATATTCTCTATTTATAAGTTAACTGTAATAAAATCTTGGGAGTGCATGTAATCAAAGATAGGGGATTTGATTACTATACTTGTATTCACTCACTACCCTATAACTAGTGACCCTTGTATTGTAAACAATCAAGTAAATCAAACCACAATGTAGCCTTTAGGGCTATATATTTAGAGTGGTGGATGTAAATGTCTAACATCAAACCTCCCATAATTCTTTGTCTCTCTCTCTTGTTTCCACTATTATTCTCATATTTCAATATATATTTTCTCTCAAATTTCTATGGTTTGATTCATTCAATCATCCATGTATTTATCAATCAAAACTTGTAACAACCAAAAGCTCTTGTGCGGACATATATTATCATGCATGTAATTGAAGGAGGAAGACGTTTGAATATCTTAGTAATTATGTAGCATTGTAAATGTTAGGACTTTTGCTGTATTGTTCACACAAGCTAGGGTCCATTCCATTTACAATATGAGAGGTACTCTTTGATTAGTCCATCTCATAAAAGAGAAGAGAAAGAGAGAGAGGATCGAGAGTTTTATTTTTATTCGTTTTACCCACGACATCATTTCTAAAACTAAATCTGAACCGCCCAAAAAACTACAGCAGATTTCTGTTAAATTTTTTAACTACATGGAAGCCGGATCCATCATTTAGGGAGCTAAATTCCTAAAAAAAAATTAGGGTATTATATGGAGTAAATTTGCTCAAATCTCAAAAATTGTTTTCAATACGATAAAATAATTAATGATGTGATAAATATAGCAAAAAATGAAATGATGATAAATGTTAATATCAGTGGCGGAGCCACATTAGGGCCAGTGGGAGCTGTGGCCCCCACAAGACCTTTTTTTTAAAAAAAAAAATTAAGAAAAATTTGAATGTAATTCCCACATATTTGTTTTTTTTTTATTTTTTTTATTCTTTTAAAAAAAACTTTTCAGAAAGTTATATTGCTCATGAACCATCTTCGTTTATAGTAAGTTATATTGTTTTGGTTGCATTAAGTAGTATTTGCTACTTAGAGAATAATATAAGATTCATATAAAATTAGTTTCTAGAAAATTTCAAGAAATATAAGTATAAAGAAAAAATATGGAAAATAATGCTAGATACTTTATTTTTATTCCACAATGATGACATGACTCTCAACCAACCCTTGAATATATATTTTTTTAATAAGGATTGATTTAATGGTTAATTTATTGTATGATTTATTCCATGATTATTTATATTTAGACTATTATATATATGTTTGTTTTTATTCTATGATTGTTCATTTGTTGTTTATCAACCTTGATTATCTTTTAAGGTATTGTAATTTAATTTAAAATTTTAAGTATATAAATCATATCAAAATTAAAAACTATCAATTTAAACGAAAAGAAGCTGACATTTCAGAAATTAATATGTTGTTGGATTTTAATTAATGACAAAACTTCAAATCTCAAAGAGCATTCTCTTAAATTTCTAAGGGTTAAAGTTGAAAAACTTCTTTTTAAAACTTAAATTGTAGAATATCAAGGGTTCAAGTTGTAAAACATTTATTTTTTTAATTATAAATTTTATTTAACTATCATATTTTTAATTAGCCCCTACAATAGTAAATCTCTGTCTTCGCCACTGGTTAATATGACAAAATCTCTACGGTTTAGTTTAGAAACAATGGTTAAAATGTAAATAAATCTAATGGGCAGAATATCCTAGGAATCTTATAGACTCATCGTCCATGGTTTTATTTTATTTTTTTAATTTCTTTAAAGTACTCTTCGTTCATAGTTGATAATATTGCATGGCGATCCAAAGCCCGTTTTATTTCGTCTCATGCACGTCATGCACGTCATGCACACTTGGAAGCATGGCGTCAGCCACATTAATTAGTTATGATGTAATGCCTGCCTAGGATTCAGCCACCGTAGCTGCAACGGCGGTGATTAATGGAATAGCATTAATCAATGTATAGGAAAAAAAAAAAAAACAAAAACAAAAAAGGCTATATATACCAATGCTACTCTTCTCAAAAGCTCCAAGCAATATCTCATAGCTCCCAAGCAAGAGTTCGTAGTACACTGCCTAAGCTTGCCTTCCCTTCAATGGCTGACGTCGTGAAAGCCGGATTCTGGTACTGCCAGGGATCCCAAGAAAGTTTCGTGAATAGCGACGCTCCCATCCATTTCACCTTAAGAAATTGAGAACAGAAAATATTGTAAAACACAAATTTATATTTTTGATGTAAATAAAATTTTGTACAAAATAGCTTATTTATAATTAAATGAGGCCAATTAAATTAAAAAATACAATCAATAAATTAATTGACAATATTAAAAAATAAAATTAACCTATACAAGAAAATATGGTAAACTAGATAATTACAAAAAATTAGGAAAATAAGGTAAATATCATAATATATTCAGAATATATTATGAATATATTCTAACACCCTCCCTCAAACTCTAGAGGGCGAAGCCAACTTGAGTTTGGAAATAAGATCATTGAGCTGTCCCAGCAGATGAGATTTGGTAAAGATGTCAACCAATTGATTTTTGGAGGAGACGGAATGGAGGTGCAAAGTACTGTCCTGAAGATGATGCCTGACGAAATGACAATCAATCTCGATATGTTTACTGTGCTAATGAAAAATATCATTATGAGCAATCTATATGGCACTCCGATTGTCACAATGAAGAGGAAAACTAGTAGACTGAGGAGCACCCATGTTAGACAAAAGCCAGCGTAACTAGAGGAGTTCAAATGTAGTCTCAGCAAGGGCACGATACTCAGACTCAGTACTGGAGCGAGCAACAACAGATTGTTTCTTACTACGCCAGAAAATCAAAGAAGTGCCGAGTAAAAAATAATATCTAGTGGTGGATCGGCGATCAGTGGGATCACCAGCCCAATCAGTATTAGAGTAAACCCTTAGCTTAAGAGATGACAGGGAGGAGAAGTGAAGCCCATAAAATAGAGTGCCCTTGACATAGCGCAAAATGCAAAGAACAGCAGTATAATTAGTGGATCAAGGTGCACTCATAAATTGACTCACCAAATGAACAGCATATGCGAGATCAGGTCATGTAACAGTGAGATAAATGAGACTACCAATTAACTACCTGTAGAGAGTAGCATCTAGTAAAGGCTCACCATCCATAGCTAGAAGTTAGCTTGACATTGGTCTCAAGAGGACTACTCGCTGTTTTACAATCTGTCAAACCCGTTCGAAAAAGTAGGTAAGATTCCATATTCAATAATATTGTAATTTTGTTCAATGGGTTGTAGTATTTTATGTTTGTCTAATATCAAGTTTAGTTCATTTGTTTGTCTAAGAGAGCACCTATTCATTTGTAGTATTTTAGTTCAGGTTTAGTATTTTATGTAACAGGTTGTGTATTTTCTTTTTTTTTTTTTTTTTTTGAAAATATATATATATATATATACACAAAAACGAACAAAAACGATGTTAAAAATTTTGTACATCCCTTTTGAAAAAGCAATTGCTATTTTAGAGTATCATGAGAATTATTTTCTCAAATCTCGCAGCGCAACAGATCAAAAGGTGACAAATTAAATACATTAAGATGTCGTTGTTGCAATCGGCCTTAAAGTCTATATTTCTTAATTTTCTTTTGCCTTTCATAATTTTCCTTATTTATTCCATAATTTTTCCAAGAAGGTATGCACTCGAAGCTATTTCAAGTCAGTTGGACTTGATCAACGTACGGACATATGACTTCTATGACCCCAGGTCATTTCCGTCGAGGACTGGACCACCTGGTACATTGTTCAATCAAAGAGAGCCACTTAGAAGCGTGGATGCCAGCATCAGCAATAGGATTCGGGCAGGTGTGCCAACACACAAATTAGTCCTCGGCCTTCCATTTGTTGGCTTTGAATGGTTACTGGCACATCCCGATAATCAGCATGGCTTATTTGCACCGGCTAACGGACCGCCGCCTGGAAACGGAGATGGGCACATATTTTATCGAGATATCATAGCCAAACCGAACTTCACTCACGTGTTAGATGAAGATTATGTTACGGATTATTGCTATGGCGGCAACCATTGGATTGGTTATGATGGTAAAAAAACTATCAAGAAAAAGATTCAATATGCTAGGGAAAAGACACTGGGTGGCTACTTTGCGTGGCATGTGTGCGCCGGCGACCCTAATTGGACTCTTTCGCAAACACGTTGGCATAAATTAAATATAAATCTATTCCAACTCCTGCATTTGAAAATTTTTGGTAAGTGCATGTGGTCTTCATTGTTTTAACTTCTAACGTGCAATTCTTACTGTTGCCCCGGCTTCCGAAGAATGGGATAACCCGGGTGATCAGTAGAAGCGCTTGGATTATGAACAATAACGCCAGTATGCAGTAAGATATGTTGTGGTATTTGTAACGTACGTAAAGCTTTTTTTTTTTTCTTGAATTGAACGTACGTAAAGCTTGTATTATTAATGAGAAGGCCAATAATCGTATATGTCGTGTGAAGCTTGTATTATCAACAATAAGGCCAGTACTCAGATGTGTTATTTGTAACATATATATATATATATAGAAGCTTGTATTATCAACAATATTATCAACAATAAGGCCAATAACATATGTTGTGCTATTTGTAATAAGGCCTTTTCGATCAGTGATGGGAGCCAAGAAATACATAACCATGCACGTACCTATTGAAGCTAGAGATCAAGCCAAAAGTCTCACAACTAACATAACGTCCAAACAAAAAGCCAACCCGCTATATATATATATATATATATGACTAATTTACCATAGAATTAATAATCACGCGTTCCTTTCTTTCTAAAGAAAGTAAACAGTACTAACAGCAACCAAGAGATAGCGTACAATCACGTGGAGGAGGGACTTCACAACCGGGAACAAAAGGAAGGGGATCAAATTATCAAATTTTTGAGTTAACTTTTGAAGGTAATGATTAGGCCATAACACCCAAGAAAATAATTAGGAAGTTTATTCTTAATAACCCCATTACAATTTAAATTAATAGAATAATAAATCAAATAAGATGGATTAGTGTGGTAAAATAAAATAAGATCGATAGTACTTTTATTCCTACACTATGGGATTGATACTGGCAGCCCAAAAAAAAAAAAAAAAAAACGGACACAGACCTGCTCGATCAAACTACCACGCATTTGTCAATGTCCTCCAATTATCAATTGTGTCGATGTCCCTCTTAAACTACTAAAAAATGTCAATGTTCCTCCCAGAACCAGCAAATAGCACTATAAAAAATAAAAAAAATAAAAAAAACCTATGTTCACACTACTTTTCCCAACGCTTATGGAATATGCGCAGAGAAAAATTGTGTTGGTAATAAAAATAAGTATCAGATTTTAATATAAACGCCGGTAAGTGTTTATTTTTTATAGTGTAGACAAAAATTACTTAAAATAAGACAAAAATATCATTATAAATTTGTAAAAAAAAATGAAATTGTTTTAAAAAATAAAAAAAATAAAATGACCTTTTTGGTTTTTTATTTTTTTTAGATTTTTTTTTAAAAAAAAAATAGTTTTTTTTTAGTTTTTTGATATAATTTTAAGAATTTTTAAATTTTATGAAGTGTATTTTTGTCATTGGAGAAACATTGACATTGTTTTGATAGTTTATGATAGACATTAACATAATTAATAATTTGGGGAGAATAGTAACAATAGATAGTAGTTTGAGAATGATATTTATATATACTTTTTTTAAAAGAAAATGGAAGTAACATTATAAGCCCAAAGTGTGAGTTACCTATTGAAGCCCATTTCACTCACATACACTCACTTAAGCTAAAGGGCAATTTCAGTTTTTTCGCTCACACACTTATTTCTTCCCTTCTTTTCATGCATATATAGGGGCTGTGCGACCACACCTCTAAACAAATTAGGGTGACCGTATAGTCACCCCGGCAACCCCTTTGCGTCTTTTTTGTTTTTTTTTTTTGTAATTTTTTTTTGCTTTTTTATTTTTTTATTTTTTTTGTCTTTATAAATATCACTAGAAGGGTACAACCTTTTCCATCCAAATTAAGAGACAAATCTAACATGAAGTAACTTGAAACAGTTTAATAGTTTATAGATCGATCTGACATGCAATAAGTTGTAGTCTTGAGGTATAAGTGTAATTGGAGTAATAGTTTGGAGGGACACACCGTATATTACGATGGGAAGCACGTTTCATTATAAGATAGGGGATTTAAACCTCAAACTCATAGAGACAAGTCAAAATAGATTGTATATACAGGAACGCTGATTAATTAATGTATGGCTGCATACTCATCCTTTGATAATTTCACAATGTGTGCATGACATGCGCGCGTGAAGGTTTTTATCAAGATGCATTGTAAATGATATTGATTTTTTGTGTAAAAACAATTAATAAATTATAGCCTAAGCGTGCATGAGATGAAATAACCAAAGAGTACCTACCTTTCATATTGTAAATGACGTGGACTCTTGTGTGAACAAGTACAGAACTGAAAGTCCATAAACATTTATAATGCTTCATTGCTAAACTGTTCAAACGTCTTCTTCCCTTCAACTGCATGCGCGATGATAACGTATGTCTGCCCGTTTAGTACGTGGATGATGGAATGATCAGCCCAATGGTACGTAGGGAAATTATGCTGCCACACTAATAAAAGAAATCTCAAACGGAGTAGCTTTACCTCTCGATTGTCATTATAAATGATATGAACTGTTGTGTGAACGATATAGCAAAAGTCCATAACATTTACAATGCTTCATCACTAGAGATGTTCAAATGTCTTCCTCACTTCAACTGCATGATAATGTATGTCCGCAAAGGCTTAATTTCGATTGTTCAATATGAAGAAAATATATATATATATATATATATATATATATATATATATTTTCAGACTAATTCAGCTAAAAAAAAAATAGCAGAATAACCTTGTTCATTTTCTGGGACACCAACCATGAAGCATGTCTTTATCTATCATTAAATCCAACAGTCATGGCATGAAGAGGTCCAACAAGATCTAGATATATAATTTGACTGAGTCTATTGTCAATTACTCGATTAAACCAATTATGTCACTTGAGATAAAACTTTAAAATTAAATTATTTATTTAATGCTAGCTTAATTGCATTTGGATTCACATAGTTAAGATAATTAAACCTGCAGTACTCTTTTAAGTTCATCTACTTGGAGAATTTTATTGATGCATGCCAACGTTGATCCTCGGTTGAGATCTGCATAGGCACACATGGAAAACTAGCATGCATGCAATCAGTGGCGGAGCCAGAATTTTTATTCAGGGGGCCAAATTTTTTTTTATATATATATATTTTAATGAATGAAAAAAAAAAATAGAAAAATTATATTTAACCCTTAAGTTTTTATTTGATTTAAATTTAGTCATTAAGTTTTCAATTTTAAGAATAAAGTCCTTAAATTTTAATCAAGTTTTTAATTGATCCCTCTATCACTTTACAGTCAAAGTTAATGATTTTTTATTTAGTAGGTATGTCTCATTTGACATGCTAAGGTCTATCTCAACATCAAAGTTAATGATTTTTTTTCTAACGCTACAAATTTAAAAGATTATGATGACAAAAAAAATTGTTTTTTTTTTGTTTTTTATATTATTTTTTTATGGATGATTTGACACTTAATGATATAATATTGATATTAGGTGTTGATATGAACCCTGACGTGTCAATTAAGACACACGTGACATATGACAAACTATTCATTTTGATGAAAAAATGATAGAAGAACTTATTTAAAATCTGGACAAAACCTAAGGACCATATTGATGAAATTAAAAACTCAATGACTAAATTCAAATAAAATAAAAACCTATGAGCTAAATATGATTTTTTCAAAAAAAAAATACAAAAACAAAAATTAATTAAAAATATTAGATAATAAATAAATAAATAATTCAACAAAATTTAATTATTGTTTTAAACATATAAATGTAACTTACAATTTATTTTACCATGTCTACTGCGTTAATTATATATATATAGTCTAAATATAAAAAGAGCAATTTAAAAATTGGTTTTTTAAATTTTGCCAATATGAAGGTTGAAGAAGTGCAATTTAAAACAATGAAAGTGTTTTTTCGTTGAATTGCCAAACATGTTTAAATTGCAATTCAATCTAAATATATATAAAAATAATTATCAAAAAGAGAAATTTGCAAATCAGAGTTTCTGTTTGGCAATTCAATGAAAAAGGTATTGGTTTCAGAGCTTGGGATTCGAATATCAGAGTTGAAAAAGAAATTCAAAAGAAATACACGTTTTTCAAGTTGGTGCAGATTTCGTAAAAAAAATGTTTTAAAGTCGGCGCGGCTTTCATAGTTAAACTGTGTGTTTGGAAATATAAATTAAACGGTGCGTTTGGATTATTTAAACCATCGTTTCTGGCAAAAGACAGCTCAAACTGTGCGTTTGGACTACGTCGTCTTCTACCTTCATAATTTTGTCTGACCTAATTACCAGAAGGTCTAAACAATGGTAGATATAAAATCACAGCAGCATGAGTCGTGAATATCGGTCTTCTCGGAAGATATTTGTCTCCTGATAAGTGTTTGAGGGTAGGCAACCAGGAAATCTAGGAAAACTTGACCGAAGGTAAGAAAATTTTTTGGGAGGTTGGGGGGGGGGGAGGGATTTGACCCCTCTCGACCCCCCTCGATCCCTCCGCCCTGCATGCATGGGCTTTCAAGACGATCAAATTAAGCCATTGATTCGCAGTCCTTTTTCTTTATTCTTTTTATGGGTTATTATCTTTTTCCCCATGAATTATTCTATGTCAATATAGCTTCATAAACTAACGCTCTCCCTATCTGACTACCTCAGATATACTATTTACTTACTAAAAGCTACCTTTTGTTAGTTGATTTCGTTAAAAAAATTGAAATGACGCCATGACCGACTTAATATATTTTGAGGCATAAGGCAATAATATTTATTTAAAAATTAATTAAATAAATAATAATATTAATGGTTTAGGAGAGTAATTTATAATTGAATAAAATGTTTAGAGATTTAGAATTTTTTTTTTCTATTTGAACCACGTGTAAAATGTAAAAGAGAATCATAAATCATCTTTCTTGCTTTGTTTCACAAATGGAACGTTGGACTCTAATAAATTTTTAATTCAATTTATTTCTTTTCCATGTTTCAAGAGTAGAACATTCATTCTAAAAAAAAAAAGAGTAGAATATTCATTTTCTTAGCCTTTTTTTTTTTTTTTCATTTTGAACATGTGAAGCATATAAATGGTTTTTTTCTCATCCTCCCAGCATTTAATCTAATATTCAATAATGAATTTGATATTGTTTGATTCTTTTATTTAATGTTATTGATTTTTTAAGCCTTGTTTCAAGAATGAAACGTTAGAAAATAAGTTTTTAATGCTAGTTCTACTGATTTTTTTTTTTTTAATAGATGTTTGATTCCCTTTTTTTTCTTTTTTCATTTTGAACTACGTATAAAGTAGATGAATGGTTTTTTTCCTATCTTCTTAGTAACAAAAAATGGTTACTATGTTCTTGAATGGTTTTTTTCCTACTCTTGAATGCTTTTCCATGTTTCAAGAGTAGAACATTCATTCTAACAAAAAAAAAAGAGTAGAATATTCATTTTCTTAGCCTTTTTTTTTTTTTTTTTTTTTCATTTTGAACATGTAAAGCATATAAATGGTTTTTTTCTCATCTTCCCAGCATTTAATCTAATATTCAATAATGAATTTGATATTGTTTGATTCTTTTATTTAATGTTATTGATTTTTTAAGCCTTGTTTCAAGAATGAAACGTTAGAAAATAAGTTTTTAATGCTAGTCCTACTGATTTTTTTTTTTTTTTAATAGATGTTTGATTCCCTTTTTTTTCTTTTTTCATTTTGAACTACGTATAAAGTAGATGAATGGTTTTTTTCCTATCTTCTTAACATCTGATCCAATATTTAAGAATGACTTTCATATATATTATTTGATCCCCTTATTTAATATTATTGATTTTTTAGGCCTTATTTTAAGAATGATGTCGCATAATTAATATTTTAAGATAATTAAATGATATCAATGCCTTCTCTATTTACTTATTTGCTATAATTAGTGATCTTAATTAAAAAATCTTGACTGCAGTTAGGACTTTAAATATTCCTTATAAGACAAATATTTATTAGCAATTATTAATTCCTTTTGGGTAATGTTAGAACAGTTTCCGGTATGATGAACACCACGTGCAGAAAGCTGAAGCTTTTGGGATATATTTCAGAAATCTGTTTAACACAGAAGAAAATCAGAGATCCTTGCCGGCGGTGTCCGGCGGGAGATAGTTCCGATGCCTAAGTCAGTGAGGCAGCCAAAAATTTTAAGTATCAGAAAGCAGAATAATCGTGATAAAAATTAAGTACCTCTCTTGTTCCATTCTTCTTCCTTTTATACCTTTTCTTGGCATTGTAAATGATTATTTCTCCTTTCTTTTTGGGATATTCCGAGATCTGAGCGATAGATCAGCAATTTGCCGTTCCTTCCTGATTCTGGGCTATTTACTTTCAGGGAATACGAAATATCCGGGATGTAGATTCGGATCCCTTGTGACTCTCGATATTTTACCGAGAGTTCATTGAATTGACCCACGAAAGATCCGGGATGCAGATTTGAGACACTTATGACTCTCGGTGTTTCACCGAGAGTCACCGAAAGCCTTTGACCTGTTCATTCGTTCGAATGGGCCAGGATTGGGCTTATTTAGTAGAGCCCAAACCATAGCTATTCTAGCCCCTTGGTCCATCTAGGGAATATTTTCCCAACAGTTACCCCCCAATTCTCGACCGAGGCTTGACTCGGTCATGGGAATTAAGATATTACCTTATGAAACTTTCAATCTCAATACCTTCCTTTCTTCATTGACCTCCTTTGTCCTGGATAAATCAACCCACGTGTCAGCCCAGGGTTATTTCTTCTGTCATATCGCCTGGATCCCATCCTTGCTTTTGGTGTGAAACATGTGTCGATCCCCCTTGTGGTGCCCTTTTTAGGGCACAGGTCTTGAGGAAACCCATAGGACCCACATAATCCAGCTTTTTTAGGGTTTCGTCTGTCACCTCACATCTTATCCACCCTTTCATTATTGCGCCACCCCTTCCTTCTTGATAGCAGTTATTACGGCTGTCTCTTGGTTTTCCCGAGAGTTGGCGGCTATCCTTTCCTCTCCCCGAGAGCCAACACCTGTCCCTTCATCATCCTTTGGACGAGCTTAAATAAGGTTGGCCCACTGGGATCTTCTTCTCCATTTCTCACTGTTGCTGAGTTTCCTCCATTGTTGCCTGGTTTTTACCTTTTCTCCGTTCTCCTCTTCTGTCAATCTCTGACTATCTAACGTTTTTGTGCAAGAAAAAATCTTCAGATCTCTCTCTCTTTTCCAATCGTCTGAAAACCCTAACTTTTTCCCAATCTTTCTCTCACAATGTCTTCCTCTTGTTCTGAAAGTGCTTCCTCTAGAGAACCTAACACCATTCCACATTCTCACGACGAAGAAGATGAGTTTCCTCGTGCCAACGACGACTCTGTTGAGGCGGAGGACGGTGGTGCCAGGGTTGAGGACGAAGTTATCGTGAACGAAGATGGAACTAGGGTTCCGGTTTCCTACATTCCCTTGGAAAGAACTAGCGAGGCGAGACTCACTTCTGCAGACAAGGCACGACTGCGCCACAACTTCGATATCCCACCTGAAGTTCATCTTCATTTCAGAGACTCTGACAGGAACTTCCCCGGCTGCGAGGTATGTCTTTTTGATAGGATGTTTATGGCCGGGCTTCGTCTCCCATTTCCTGCTATAGGCCGGGAGTTTTTAGAGTATCTCCAAGTTGCCCCAGGTCAAATCTTGCCCAATGGTTGGAGATATTTCTTTGCGGCATATATATTATGGCCCATTGTTCTTGAAGAACACCGAATGTCCATCCGAGAGTTTTTCTCCATTTACCGAGTGCAACAATACCAAGACGGGACCATTGCTTTCCAAGTCCGATCCAATCCGCTTTTCCTGATCTTGCCTCCAAGCCTCACCAGTAACAAGGAATGGAGGCATGGATACTTCTACGTCTCGGGTGACTGGGAGTGTTCTCCCCATGAAGTCTTGTCTGATGTGCGAAGGATTCCGAGACAATGGAGGGCTCCTAGCGCTGAAGGTATACATGCCTTTGTTTTTTTTTTTTTTTTTTTTTTTTTTGCATACATGATTTTCACCATACTATTCTTACTTTTAGCCCTGGGGATCCCTCGTCTTAGCCGAGATGAAGTTATCAGGGTCAACACAATGCTCGTCTTTTCCTGAGACTTTATGAATATAGAGAGGATGAAATTTGACAACATTGTAACGGCTGAAAATATGAGGAAGTACCTGGGCTACCAGATCCCCAAGAATAAATCTATTTGGAGGAAAAAGAGCAAACCTAAGAAGGTTCAACCACCGAGACGGGCTATTCCTGAAAAATCCACCCGAGCCGCATCTAAGCCAAAATAGAAGGCTAAGAAATGACCAGTTAAGCCCCCAACGAAGTTCGTCCCTGAAGTTAGGCAACCATCTTTTCTTGAGGCCTCGAGAGGTTTAGTCTTAGAAGATCTGGCTGACGCATCACGAAGCCCCACTTCTCACTCGGTGCAAACTCTCTTGTCCGAGCTACGCCGGGATAATTCTACTTCATTCGCCCACAAGATGGCTGATGTTGAAAAACTCTTGGCTTCAATAGACAATGAACCTGAATCCAGGTCTGACAACCGAAAAGGTTCGGCGGAACCAGAAGTTCTGAGAGAGAAATTTATGGGCGATGCCATCCAAGCTGGCCTAACCTTGGGCAGGGTGAAGACCGTTGCTCAGAAGAAAAGGAAGGCCTTAGATAAAGGGAAGGCTCCTATTGGGGAAAACCCAAAAAAGATGAAAGGAGCTGACCTGGGCATTGGCATGAGCGTACATTTGAGTGACTTGATCGATGAAGCCAGCGTCATGTATTCCGAGCCGAGTTTTCCTTTGCCCACACCTTTATCCCCTTCCAGAGACACTTCCTCTCCGAGAGAGGCTAGAGGTTCTCTTGTAATTGTCCATGATATTCCAGATGACTCAGACTCTGCGAGGTCTGGTCATGAGGATTTTATCCGAGATGATGTCTCTGACGAGAAGGTAACTGAGAAGGTTCCAGATAATCCTCCCACCCCCCAGGTTCATTCACCCTGAGCTGGTATGGACCCCCCCCCTTTATCTCCGAGGAGAATGGAAGATATGCCAACTTCTTCTCAAGGTCATGTAGCTGGTTGAGGCCCTGTAGCTGCTTCGCCTGAGGAGCCTTCAGGGGAGACTTCAGCTCGTAAACTTTCCATCCGATCCCTGAGAGAGGGTCTACTTGGATGTCCACTCGAGGCCCTTCAGGCTTTAGCTCCAGAGAATTACCTTCGAAGGCCTGGAGTAGGCAGGACATCCTCCGAAAGATTTTCTGATATCATAGTCCATCACCAAATCGAGGTAAGTAAACATACATTGATTTTTATGAAGTCTTTGTCTGCCTCAGTTTTTTTTTTTTTAACTCCTTGATGTTCTTCACGTCTCAGTTTGCAGTGAAGCTGTCGGTTTTGTACCGAGAATATCAAGAGTATCTGAAGGAGCATCCCCAGGAATTGTCTGAGATGCGCATGACGTTGCAAAGTCTCGAACGTGAAGTGACTCGGTTGAAAGAGTCTGAAGCTGAGGTAACTCAGCTATGACAACTTCTAACCGAGAGTCAACAACGTTCTTCTTCCATTGAGGCTGAGTGTGGAGAAAAAGATAGGCAGATTTCTGTGCTTAAGCGGCAAGCTCAAGACTCTTCCATTTTGCAAGAGCAACAAGCTCAGAAAATTTCAGACTTGGAGGCTCGGTTGAACGCCTCAAAAATAATTGTGACTTCTCTGGAATCTACTCGAGATGTCTTGAGCAAAGAGGCAAGGCTTGCCAAGGCTAGGAAGAGAGAAGTTGAAGAAGAGTTGAAGGTTGCTACTGAAAGGTTTGAGGAAGCTGAGGGTACATATGAATATCTGAAAAAGAAGTTATCTTACTTCAAGGTTAAAGCTGCTCGGTATTTCAAGCAGTTGTCCTTTCTCCCTTGGCTTCGAGATCATAGCTGGGCTCGGGGTTTCAACTGGGGTTTTTCGTACTTTGGTGCTACACCTAAACTTTTTGATTTTGAGGCTGAGACTGTGAAGTCCGACTTCCTCCCTGTTCCCGAGAATGCTCGTAGTGAACTTCACTATATGGGAGAAGAGCTGTTTCCTGATGTTCTAAATTGGAAGGAACGGATGGGCTTTCCTACAGATAATGCTTTGCCTCAACTTCCCTCGGATGTTTCTGAGTCTGATGGTGAATCGTACGACACAGCTGGTGAAGACTCTGGCAACTGTTCATAGGATTTTTCTTTTTGCCTTTGTGTTGAGCCACAGCTTTTGTGTTGAGCTGCACACTTTTGTACTTACTCAATTTCAAGGAAAATTTTTTTGAGATGACTATCTTTTTGACAAAGGTAACCAAGAGTTAATAACTATCGAGAGTCAATGACTACTGAGGGTTGATAACTACCGAGAGTCAATAACTGCCGAGAGTCAATAACTACCCTTTTGAAATGCTTTGGCTGGATCATATATTTCCCTCTGATAACCGAGCCGAGACTCAGTTTTGTCCTGTTTATTGCCGTGCTTCATCAACTAACTTCGGCGTTAGATGATGGAGATTTTTCGGTACTTCATCAACTAACTTTGGCGTTAGATGATGAAGATTTTTTCCGTTCTTCATCAACTAACGTCGGCGCTAGATGATGAAGATTTTTTCCGTACTTCATCAACTAACTTTGGCGCTAGATAATGAAGATTTTTTCCGTACTTCATCAACTAACTTCGGCATTAGATGATGAAGATTTTTCGTAGAGACTTGCTGTAGCCGATTTGAACTGATATGTACTCGTTTGAATGCCACATCTCTTTTATTGATTTCCTGGAAAAACAATAGGAGTAAATACAATAATTTCTAAGGATAATATTTTTTCAAGTGCTCTGCATTCCATGGCCTCGGTAATTGTTTGCCCTTCCCTATTAGCAGATGATATGCTCCCTGTCGATGATTTTTGACGACTTGGTACGGACCTTCCCAGGTCGGCCCAAGCTTCCCCTCGGTTGGATTTTTGGTCGTGACAGTTACTCTTTTGAGGACCCAATCTCCGAGCTTTTATCCTCATGGTTATTGCACCAAGTGTATTTGGCCTCAATGAAACCCAGATCACAAAGATTACAGGCCTCCAAAGTGTCACTGAAAGCTGCCATTTGACGGATGGGTCTGATGGCAGCCCCCTGCTTCTCGGTCTGGTCCATGATTTCATTGAAGTCCCCCACACAAAGCCAAGACTCCGAAGAAATCTGATGGAGGTGTTGTAACAGGTTCCACCCTTCCCCGCGTCGAGCAGTCTCCGGATTGCCATAGAACCCAGTCAATTTCCACACAAAATCTCTGTCGCTCTCCTTAATACAGGCATTAATATGCCTCAAAGAATAATTTTGAATCTCCAGCTCCACCGAATCAGACCAGAAAAGAGCTAGTCCCCCACTACGTCCTAGAGATTCAACAACAAACAGACTGTCATAACCCATTTTTGCCTGAAGATAAGATATTTTAGTTCTCTGGAGCTTAGTCTCCATGAGAAATAAAATACTAGGTTGCTTTTCCCTCACCATTTAGCACAAGCTTTTCGAACTGTACCGAGGGTTTCCAAGCCCTCAGTAGTTCCAGCTCAAGATTTTCATAATGAGCAGCGAGGCTGAACGTTAGCCACCGCCACTCCCACAGATTGAACCGAATCATGATCCTACTCCTGAACACGGCTCTTTTTCCCACTCGCAACACCATCTACCCTCTCACTGGGGATATAAGCATCTGCCCCAGCACCTACCTTTCGCTTTCCCTGCTCCCCCAATTGATTGGGAACTGAATCCCTAAGAACACCTTGGGACCGGGCTTGCCTCTTCCAATACTTGAGATTTGGAAGCTGGGAACATACCTTAGTGGTGGAGCCAGGTAAAGAAACAGGAGACACCCGATGAAGTTAAGCTGGAACAGGAGCTCTGGAGATCACGCTCGTAGGGGTCACCTCAGTGTCTGAGTCTACTATATCCGGCATTTGAGCAAATTCCTGTCCACGACTTTCACTGTTGGGTATATGAGATGGGAAGAAGGGGTGAGGTGAAGGTAGAGGGGCCTTCTTGGATTGGAAAACAAATGATAGTTGGGCCGAAGAGTCACTTAAGCCCAAAATATGGTTCAGCTTATGAGGCCTATCCTCAACTGGATTCAGCCCATCCTTACGCACAGACATTAGTACCTCCCTAGATGGGCTGCAAGAGAGCCCATTAAAAGCATGATCAGAAAGATCTTCACCGACAGTTGGCTGTTTGGCTTTTGTATTCCCAAGTAACGCTTTTTTGCCCTTAATTGATGCCTTCAAAGACGCACATGTCCTGCTACCAACATAATGGCTCTCTGCTTCAATACTGGGAGACGTTACATCCACAGACTTATGAGACTTAAATCCTTCTCCTTGCGTTACCGGGTTTATCGTAGCATTAATGGGGTGAATCCCCCCATCGGCGCCCCTTTCCTCGGCTGCCGTTACCAAGATGTCCGGGCGTTTGCTTCCGGCCACAAGCGGGAACGTCGAAGAGTGACCACCATCAACCGCCCCGTTGTCGCCGTCACCCGAGGTACGTCCCTCTTCAGATCGGGCTTTAGACCTACCCGGGCTAATCCCCACCAGGATTTGGGGAGTACTCCCCTGCATTACCACCAGCACCCTTTCTACCCTTCTAGAGTCTTTTTGTTGGAATAGCTTTCAGCCATGAACCAAGTTGATTCACGTCCCCCTCACCAGCTGAACGGCTACCACCTCTTCTAAGACATCCCTGCTGCCTATGCCGGATTAGTCCACATCGAAAGCAGAAATTAGGGAGCTTTTCATACTGAAAAGCTACCCAGATTGAAGATGATGGAAGTTTCAACATTCTGCCCCTTAAAAGTGGTTTGGACAGGTCCAAGAGGATACGAACCCTTAAAAATTCACCTCAACCCATGCCTTCTTCAACAATATCAACCTCTTCCACCTATCCCACGGAGGAACCAATCTGATAGCCAACCGCATTACTCATATAGGCTAATGGGAGGTTATACATCCGAACCCAAAAGGAGGCCTTATCAAAGGACATTTGGGTTGGTAGAATGAGTCCATTAAAGTCTTCCATTGCAAATAGATGCCCTTCAAATATCCAAGGCCGTCCATCCATGACACTGGATTTATCCCAAATATGTTGGAATTCAATCACAAAAAGTTTTTCTCCAAGAACCTTAAAGTTACTAGTTCCAGTAAGCTTCCAACCCCGTAAAAGGGTGGATTTGATAACGAGTAATGATACAAGTCACCCTTCATGTCTACCTTGTGTCAACTAAAAGTGATGTGGCTTTTAAAATTACCATTAGATCAAAAGTCAATAATTATCAATCATAAATTTAATGGTAATTTTAAAAGCCACATCACTTTTGGTTGACACAAAGTAGACATGGAGGGTGACATATATAATTACTCTTTGATAACCTCCTTACTCACCACCCTATCAGCAAGAAGTTTTCCTACCACACATTGTTGGCCTCGCTGCGCTGCATCAACAAGATCCGTCTCCTGGATCACAAGGCCTACATTTTCTTCCTCTGAGAGAGAAAAATTTCCCATTAAGTTAGAGAGATCTGTCGCCAAGGAATCCATACCAAGAATATAGAGAAGTCCATAGAAGGTGAGGGATCCCAAAACACACTACCCGCAATCAAGAATAGACCAGGAAGAATTGCTTCCCAAACCTGAATAGTCAGGAAAATCGTTCTTCTACTCTAGAGAGCCTTGAGAGAATGCATTTACCTTAGTTAGATGATATTGTTTGAATTAAATAAATAATAAAATACCTTAAATTTGAATTAAATAAGTAATACAATACCTTAAATTTGAATGGAGGGAAGTTAATTACTTGGCTGTATATGTATTATTTTTGAGATTTCTTTAATTAGTGTGCATCATAAGTTTCCTACCGGTGCCACTTTCCCCCTCTTCCCGCATCGAATAAAACAAAAAAACAAAAAAAAAAAGTTCCCTACCGGTGGGCTCGATCATTCAATCAAAAGCTCTTAGAGCATTAGCAGCAGCCTCCCTTAAACTTTTCTTTAATGTAGGAAACAAAACCATTTTTTAGTTCCCTATTTAAATGCATTCCACGGCAGCTTCCCTTCATCTTTCTCTATATGAATTAAATATTATTTAAATTAAATGCTACAAGAAAGAAAGAGGAAAGAAAAATTATTTAAATATTATTTTAAACAAATGGTAGAGAAGAGAGAGAGGAGAGAGAAAGTTTTTATATTAAAATAATGCTAAGGAAACCATTTTTTGTTCCCTAGATGTAGGGAACAAAAAATGGTTCCTTTGATATTTCTATAGTTTAGGAAACACTTAGGGAAGCTGCTGCAGGAACTTTTTTGTATTTTTTTAACAGTTTTCCCTACACTAGAGAAGAGATTGGGGTTTAAGGGAAACTGCTGCTAATGCTCTTAGGAGGAAGATGTTTGAAGATCTTTAGTAATGAAGCATTAATTGTTAATGTTATGGACTTTCTTTGTATTGTTCACACAATAAGAGTCCATCTCATTTACATTAATTGTAAATGTTTTAGAGTTTTGAGCTATTATTTTTCGAACTGCGTTGTTGCCATCTGATCATCATCATGGGTGCCCCTCATTATTAATTATATACACCTACTATCTATTGGACTCATTCAATTATCTATTAAAATCATTTACCTTACATTTCAATTAAATATTTTATATGTAGGACCTCACTTAGTTAAGAAAAATTTAAACTCACACATGAGATAGAATATTAGAATATAAATTAATTGATTAAATTCATATTTTCCTATGAGTTTAAACTTTTAGAACAAATATTGATTTAATAACATGCATAATCAACCCCATGCCACCGCAACGCATACCACTGCCAAGCCACGTTCCTTGTCAAATGCCACACCAACAAAGACTACCACAAATATTGTGCAAAACAAGGAAAAAAAAAAAAAAAATCTAAAATCAATGCAGTCTCCTGGCTTACTTCAGATATTGCTACATTGCCATCAACTGCATGTGCATGCACCTTCTACTAAAACAAACAAACAAGTACAGTATGTACAACGAAACACTCCGGTAAAAATTGGATCGGAGCTGCTTAGCAACAACAACTTCTAACAAAGACTCCTACCATGCACACCCCCTCTATCCTGATATCAAACTTCTGAAAAACAAAACTAGACCTCAGCTACTTACTAGCTCTCCATTTCCATCCATTTTATATTCAAGTTTTTCTAACGGTTCATTTTTAATTGATAAAAAATTCTATTATGCCTATAATATATAAAGTAAATTTTAAAAATAGAATAATATATAAAGCCTAATTTCTCAAAGGAACTATTTCGAATCCACTTTAATCTTTATGATAGGATTTTTAACACTTTCAACCTAAATTAGGAAAGACAAATTAGTGTAAAAATATTTATTAAAATCAAATGAAAAAAAAAAAAAATAATGCAAGTGACTGATTGAGTTTTTGGTAACTAACATTTTTTTTTAATTATTATTGATTAGATATGGAATGATTTGAAAGACTTAAACAGTGAGTTATTGGAAAATAATGAAATTGAATAATAAGAAAGGAATTCAAATTTGAATAAGACTTGAATAGAGAAATAAAGAGAAAAAAATAAAAACTTATAAAGAGAGATTTAGAGACTTTTCATATTCTTAACATTTATTTATTTATTTCATTTTATTTTGAACGTTAGATACCAATTGTTGGACTCCAACCATAAATGCTATATTTTATAATGTTTTTTTTTTTTTTTTTTTTTTTGAAAATGTGAATTTCTACTTTTTCATTGATAACAATTCTTGAGCAAAAGCTCTTACAATCAAAAGCTAAGGCAATAAGCCACAAGCTTCGATAACCATAGCCCAAGGCTATGAACTTACAAGTCATAGACAAATACAAGCAAATATCTATGACTGATCTTCCACATACCTATGTACAACTCCGGTTATAGATCAGATCTGCAACAAGCAGACAAATTTGAAGATATAGGCAGTCCAATTCACATCAACATTATTAAAACTCTCTCAACCCGAAAGTTAGGAAAAAATTACCTCCCTCAACCTGAAGGGCAGGGATAAACAATAACAGAAATAAAATTAAAACAACAAAAAAACAAGCAGCACCAAGCAGATCTACCGACCTATATTTTATAATGTTGTATGTGGATAAAAGCTATTATTTGATTCACTTATTTAATATTATCAATTTTACCATAATTTGTTGCCTTAATTAGAACATATTGACTACAATTACTTATTTACCATAATTATTAATTAATTACATGTGAACAAAAGCTATTATTAATTACTTATTTATATTTTACAATAATTTGTGACCTTAATTAGATAATATTAACTATAATTAAGGTCTTAAATATTTCTTTTATGGAATACATATTTATTAATATTTATTAATTGAAGGCCTTAATTAGAGAATATTGACTACAATTAGAGCCTTAAATATTTTTTTTATGAAAAAAATTTTCATTAATATTTATTAATTGAATGCCTTATTAAATTGAGGGCTTTAAGTGGCCGCCTAATCCACCTAAGGGTTAAGCTGCCCGTGATGCCTAGCCTTAGGCTTACCTTTGCGTTGCATTTTAATTAGGGGAGGGATAGGACGATTAATTGAATAAGACAATGTTAGGACTGTACAATACTATACAATGTCAGCAAGAGGCTTTATGGTGACTTGCTATATCAAGATACTGTACAATGAAAATATATTCAATTCTCATTAATAATATATTACCTTTTTAATAAGTGACATTTTTCAAAAATAAAAATTGTAAATGGTCCTAGTCCGCCTAAAAAACCTAAAAAACCGTTGCATTTGCAGTGGAAGTGGCGTCGAAGAAAGCCACAATCCAAAACTTTGAAAACAACCCCATATCGATCACAAACGTGCACAAAACAAACAAAATAGCTAAAAGCAACCCAAGTGACATTGACTAGTTTGAATAAAAAAAAAATAGTTGCATTGACTAGATTTATACATATATTTATATGCATGTTCCATGATCAAGAGACTTGAAGGCGGAAGAGTAAGTGTACGCATCAATATTGTTTGAATTTTCGTTGTCCGCATTATAATTTGCTGATCTCTTATATAATATTCAGTAATTAAGTGCATGTCTCATGGCATCTTAATTTGATTATTACTATTTCTCTTTGGATTTCTAGTCTTCATATATCCTAACTTGTAACGTGTAACTTTTACTGTTGTCGCAGCTTCCTTCGCATGGGACTTCGACCATTAGTAGAAGCAGCTTCTATTATCAACAATATTAATTGAGGCCAGTAATCAGATATGCCGTACGTACCTGTTTAGAAGCTTCTATTATCCACAATAAGGCCAATTATCAGATGTGTTATAAGGCCAATAATAATGTATTTGTAACATAGAAGAGCTTGTATTGTCAACAATAAGGCCTGCATGTAATCAGCTATGTCGTGCTTAATAATATGCCAATTATCAAATATGGTGTGTTGTAAGGCCAATTAAGGCCTTAATTAGAGAATATTGACTACAATTAGCGCCTTAAATATTTTTTTTATGAAAAAAAATTTCATTAATATTTATTAATTGGATGCCTTAGTAAATTGAGAATCTTAAGTGGCCGCCTAATCCATTTAAGGGTTAAGCCGCTCATGATGCCTAGCCTTAAGCTTACCTTTGCGTTGCATTTTAATTAGGGGAGGGATAGGACGATTGAATAAGACAATGTTAGGACTGTACAATACTATACAATGTCAGCAAGAGGCTTTATGGTGACTTTCTATATTAAGATACTAAACAATGAAAATATATTCAATTCTCATCGGTAATATACTACCTTTTTAATAAGAAAATAGTAAAGAAAGTCATGGGGAGACAGGAAGAGCTCTCACTCGTATCTCTTATTTTTGAACATATATAGTAAAGAAAGTCTCATATCCCAAGTTAATGCATCTATTATTCTGTAGCTATATATATGACCCATGCATGTGAAGGCATGATCACAAGGCCTGACATGACAGGTTTGATTCGTTGACATGTATAATATTTAATTTTTGAACCTATGCCATCATCTTTTACCATAAATGTGGACATAAGAAATGTCTTATTATTATTTGAAAAAATGTCATTTAGGTTAGAATTCATTGCCCCTTGCTATTTAATTATCCCTTCAAAAAAGAGTAAACATTCTGGCCTCTGTTTACTTCTTAAACAAGCATTATCTATCTAGAGTAGAATCTTAGACCTTAGCTTCTTACATATTGAAACCCAAAAATAAATATATATAAGATCACCAACAACAACGACGTCAAGGGTTGCTTGCATTATTCTAGCTAGTCATATTCAGTTTCTTATTAATTGCTTCTACGAATCGACAGATTAATAATGCAATAATCGCAGAGTTCAATTTTGCTTGCATTATTCTAGTAACTCATTATAGTTACTACATTCAAGAACACCAATCGACAAGGGTTGCTTGCATTATTCTAGCTAGTTATATTCAGTTTATTATTGCATTATTGATGTAGCCTGGCATGTAAGTTATGCAAGGTACAAGATCAGAAGATCTTTCAACTTCAACAAATAGATAAAATTACCAAGCTAAGTCAATCTGAGTGTATGACAGATATTATCAACTTTATTCAAAATGTATGCTAAAGGGCAACATGGTACATCCATGTGCAGCAGATTTGGTCAGTTTGATTAACTTTGTAAAATTGTAATTCAACATCCTTGAATCAAGTTTTCAAACTATGAATAGAATATGATTTGATTATGATCACTAGAATAATCTGTCTTCTAGACGGCAATTGATTATTAAAAAAAGCAATAGACAAGTAGGCGAGTGATCCGTCGAAGATGTGGACACAAGTACTTAAAATGGATCTAGTCCTATGGATCCTTGCTTGCTTCAAATTACTACCATCCAATGCAAGTAGGAAGGCAAAAAATAACAATCGGTAGAAGAGTTGACTGCGTGCCGATGTAACATCGAAAGTGCATACAATGAGAGAATACATCATTAAAAGAACTTCTTAGAATGGGCCGATAGGAATAGATTCGATTCTTAAATTAGTATGATTCAAGGAGAATAATATTAGGGAAAGCAAAATAAGGATTGAAGAAATGTGATGAAAGTAGCATTTTACCTGATGTTTGAGAACGTTCTTTATAACAGATTTTGTCATAATTATTTGCCACGTATTACACATTTATTGGAGATTTGTCTGCTGCGAATATTAATTCCCTACACCCCACCATCCCCATCATGCGCATTGCCTTATGTCAAGAATCATGGAATGGTTACTAACATGGCTTATGAGGAGAATCACCTTTGCGTTGCATCTTAGGGGAGGGATGGGACGATTGAACAAGACAATGTTATAACGAATGTTAGCAAGAGGCTTTATGGTGATTTGATACATCAAGATACTGTACGATGTCTACAACACTGTACAATTAGGGAAGGCCTTTAGTATCATTTTTACTTTTTTTTACCGAGCAAACAGACTGTACGGAGCACTTACCTTGTTATTCTTTATTTAGTTATTTATTTATTTTTTTTGTAAATCTTCTTAGCCACTTGCCTAGTTATTCACTGCTCAAGTTTCTATTCTACCAAATGTGATAAAAGAGATTTGCTCCTACAGCACATAGAATTACAAGGAAAACAAACTTGACAAATTGTAATAGATCTAAACTTATGAAATTGACGGGGAGGAGGTAAGAACTTGCAAGGATATGAAATGGAGGCTTATATAATACNATACTGTACGATGTCTACAACACTGTACAATTAGGGAAGGCCTTTAGTATCATTTTTACTTTTTTTTACCGAGCAAACAGACTGTACGGAGCACTTACCTTGTTATTCTTTATTTAGTTATTTATTTATTTTTTTTGTAAATCTTCTTAGCCACTTGCCTAGTTATTCACTGCTCAAGTTTCTATTCTACCAAATGTGATAAAAGAGATTTGCTCCTACAGCACATAGAATTACAAGGAAAACAAACTTGACAAATTGTAATAGATCTAAACTTATGAAATTGACGGGGAGGAGGTAAGAACTTGCAAGGATATGAAATGGAGGCTTATATAATACACTTGACAACAGTTAGTTATTTATAAACATAGTCTTTGTGGGTAATTTGTCCACAAAATTGTACTTTTTATACTATTGCTATCTATTGGGGCCTTAATTAAAGAATATCGACTATAATTACTTATTTACCATAATTATTAATTAATTTCGTGTGGACAAAAGCTACTATTAATTATTTGAAAAATATTTGTTTTTTCAAACTTTTTTTTTTTTTTAACTTTGTCCATGCCAACTTTGCATATGTGTTTTTTTTTTTTTAAGAGTTTCATTTTGCATTTGGGACCCATCTTGTTTCACATATGCAAAGTTAGAGAAAAAAGTTGGATAACAAGCATTTTTCTATTACTTATTTACATTTTATTATAATTCGATGCCTTAATTAGAGAATATTGACTATAATTATGGTTCTATATATATATAAATATTTTCATTAATATTTTTTAAATTTGGAGCCTTAATTAGGCAGCTGCCTAATCCGCTTAAAAGTTGAACAGCCTCGTTTGTAGCATTGTGCTCATTCAATCATATTCGATAAATTATTAATTAACTGCTCATTTAACTGCTCATTCAATCACGTAGCATTTCTCACATCCGGTCAAATTTTGTTACTCAATTTTTTTACCATTAAGATATTACCACGTGAGTTTGTAAAGCTGGGTTGCAGTCAAAATTGTAGAACTTCATACATTTTCCCAGTCCAAATTGAACTACATGTGTCTTGTATAAAATCAAGAAGTCTGATATTTGAATAATTAAGTAAATTTTCATATTATTTGACTATTTTTATACTTCATATTAAGTAACTTTTCAAACCGACTATTTTTGCTAGCATTAGTTCTGACAATAAATTGCTGGATGTTGGAATTGGATACACTTCAAATAAATTAAAGGACCCGAACGGACACGTATTTGTTCATTATCGAACAGGACATATAGATGTTTTATTGTAAATGAAAAATGGGAGAAAATGAATATGCTAGTTTGACTTGTATATATATATCCATTTCTCATTCTACGACTACATGTAACGTAAGTAACGATGAAGAGAAGCAATTGAAAATTGGAAGGTGGCAGGTGGCAGGTGGGAAAGGCCTCCTTACCCACTTTGAGTCTTTGCCACGCCTCTTCTTCTTCTAAGTGAAATCCACGCGTCACATCTTTTTTTTTTGTAATTAAATAGCTCATCTTTGAAAGGGAGGGAGTCCATATCATTTACAACGGATCACGGTTTATTTCGTCGCATGCACGTCATGCACACATGGATGCGTGACGCCAGCTACAGATTCGTGCTGAATGGAATAACATTAATCATATCAGATAATTTACTAGCTAGCTAGCTATAGTAAAGCAAGTAGATTACTCCAAAAGGGTAAAAGGAAAGCCTATATATACGCATGCACTCTCTTCTCAAAGCTAGCTCCAAGCAATAGCTCATATTATTCTCATAGCTATAGCAAGCAAGAGTCTACTGTCTCGCATGGCATCCTCTGATACTGGTAATATTACCGAAGTGAAAGCTGGATACTGGTATTGCGACAATCAATCCCCAACCCCCGTGGCCGACATACCTTCCGAGCTTTTCACCCATCTTTTTGCTGCCTTTGCGGATGTCAAACTCATTGGCAACGACTGTAAAGTCACCTTTCCTGAAGCATATGAGGTGCAGTTCTCAACCTTCACCCTAACCGTGCAAAAAAGAACCCTTTAGTTCAAACCCTTTTATCCATCGGTGGAGGAGCCTCTACCTTTGCTTCCATGGCTAGCCAGGTCAATACCCGTCAATCATTCATACATTCCTCAATAAATCTATCCAGGTCTAACGACTTCCATGGCCTTAGCCTCCACTGGCAGTACCCCTCCACGGAGGAAGAAAGGACCAACCTTGGCTCACTCCTCAATGAATGGCGAGCTGAGGTGGACCTAGAGTCCAAGTTGACAGGCAATGACCCGTTGCTTCTAGTCGCAGCGGTCTATTACAGGCCACAAATACATGGGGACTCGTTCAATTATCCCGTTGCTGAAATTGCAAGCAGCTTGGACTGGATCAACCTAGTGGCGTATGACTTCTATAACCCCGTTCTCTCAGGGAATAATACTGGACCTTTTGCTGCATTGCACAATGGACATAACCATGAAGAAGACCAGTATGGGATGTGCTAGAGTCTATATATATATATATATATGCATCCAAAATTTTCCTTTAACATACTTATGAACGTTAAAGAATTTTTAGTAGATGTTTAAGTATTTTTCTTAATTTATATATCTTTCCCAAATCATATATGCATCCAAAATTTTCCTTTAACGTATTTATGTACGTATGAAGTTTTTTTTTTTTTTTGGTAAGTGCATGCATCTAATTTGATCATTCTATTTTGTTATTTATGTATAATTCTAATTACTAATTGTAAGGCATGAGTCATCATGAATCCAAGAAAAATAATAATAATAATATTAATTTGGTCACTAGGGTTGGTTCAACCACCATCAAAAGTCTTTGGACGATTATGAGTTAGCGGGTCGTCGAATCACCCTATGACCTTTGAAGGTTGCTCAGCCATCCCCTCTAGCAAGTTTGGAGTGATTTTAGGTGCATGTTTTAATTAAGGTTATTATGGGGTGTGCTAGAGTGTATATATATATATATAAAATGCTTATGTGTCAACATATAAATATTGGAGGGTCATGCTCATGTGTAAGTCTTCATCATTCTAACTTGTAATTCTTTTTTTGCTATCGCAGCTTCTGAAGCATGGGATCGGTTTGCACTTGCCACCGACGATGCCGGCATCGGAGGCGCCAGCACTGGCGGTGCCCTCACCTTCGGCAACGTCACCGTCACCGTCACCACCAGCAACAACAATGTTGGCGATGTCATCGACAGAATTGGCACTGGCACCAGTGGCACGGGCATCGGCATAGGGACCGGGTCGGCATAGGTCAATAATCGAACGTGCGTGCATTTGTAACATAGAAGTTTGTATTATGAACAATAAGGCCTGTAATCGATACTATTATATATATATATATATATTTATAATATAATAGTATATATATATATATGTATGTCGTGTTTAAGAAGCTTGTATTATCTACAATAAGGCCAATTATCAAATATGGTGTGTTGTAAGGCCAATAACAGATATGTTGTATTGTTTGGAACATTTATATATATATATATATATAATAATATATTATATAATATATAGCTAGAAGCTTGTATTATCATTAATAAGGCAATAATAAGATAAGTTGTGCTATTTGTAACATATAAACTTTTATTGTCAACGATAAAGCCAATAATCAGATAATTTGTACTATTTGTAGATGTTGTGCTCTCAACGATAGAACAATAGCCTCCCATAAAAGTTCACATTGGAGTTTCAACGAGGCACAATCCCATGCTGTAAAAATCATAATTAAAAACTAAAACTTGCCGCAAGTTGGTTGGGCTAACTCGTGCAAATTGCAACTTTCAAACTACACGAGGCCCTGTTGAAATGGATTAATGATTCGAAAAAGATATATAAATTAAAGAAAATGTTTAAACATCTACTAAAAATCCTTTTTAGGGGATCAACTAGCATTTTTTTTAAATCAAAATAGGGCCTATCTCTTCAAATGAAGAGGTGAGCCCCATTTAATTTAAAAAATAAAAAAAATATTAGTTGATTCCTTAGAGAAATTTCTAGTAGATTGCCAAGCACTCCTCATAAATTAATTAATGATTGAATTCGTACAAACCTGCTTGAGAAAGGGTCCCCTGTCTGTCGCCGCCCACATGCCATGCATAGTAGCCGAGCAATGCATTTTCCTTAGCAGTGATACTCTGGGTATCATTTTAAGCAATCCAAGTATTCTCAGCACTGAAAATGTCTACAACATAGTCGTCATGGTGTACCGGATCGCTACCGAGGTGTGTCTCTATGAAATACTTGATTTGGTTATAAAGTATGGTCCCATCTGAGGGATTAATATATACTCCAGCAGCCGCTCCATCAGCCGCCGCAAATATTCCTCTCTGTGTATCATCTTTTAGACGCCACGCGGCCCCATAAAATGGAAGGCCGAAGACTATTTTGTTGGCGGGCACTCCATGATGAATCCAAGCTCTGACGCCGGGATCCGCACAACGTGGGTCTTCTTCATGGATATGTCCATTGTGCAATGCAGCAAAAGGTCCAGTATTATTCCCTGAGAGAACGGGGTTATAGAAGTCATACGCCACTAGGTTGATCCAGTCCAAGCTGCTTGCAATTTCAGCAACGGGATAATTGAACGAATCCCCATGTATTTGTGGCCTGTAATAGACCGCTGCGACTAGAAGCAACGGGTCATTGCCTGTCAACTTGGACTCTAGGTCCACCTCAGCTCGCCATTCATTGAGGAGTGAGCCAAGGTTGGTCCTTTCTTCCTCCGTGGAGGGGTACTGCCAGTGGAGGCTAAGGCCATGGAAGTCGTTAGACCTGGATAGATTTATTGAGGAATGTATGAATGATTGACGGGTATTGACCTGGCTAGCCATGGAAGCAAAGGTAGAGGCTCCTCCACCGATGGATAAAAGGGTTTGAACTAAAGGGTTCGTTTTTTGCACGGTTAGGGTGAAGGTTGAGAACTGCACCTCATATGCTTCAGGAAAGGTGACTTTACAGTCGTTGCCAATGAGTTTGACATCCGCAAAGGCAGCAAAAAGATGGGTGAAAAGCTCGTAAGGTATGTCGGCCACCGGGGTTGGGGATTGATTGTCGCAATACCAGTATCCGGCTTTCACTTCGGTAATATTACCAGTATCAGAGGAAGTCATGCGAGACAGTAGACTCTTGCTTGCTATAGCTATGAGAATAATATGAGCTATTGCTTGGAGCTAGCTTTGAGAAGAGAGTGCATGCGTATATATAGGCTTTCCTTTTACCATTTTGGAGTAATCTACTTGCTTTACTTTAGCTAGCTAGCTAGTAAATTATCTGATATGATTAATGTTGTTCCATTCATCGCCGGCATTGTCCGTAGGATATATTCAGCACGCATCTGTGGCTGGGCCACGCATCCATGTGTGCATGACGTGCATGCGACGAAATAAACCGTGATCCGTTGTAAATGATATGGACTCCCTCCCTTTCAAAGATGTGCTATTTGGACGAGTGGATTTCACTTAGAAGAAGAAGAAAAAGAAGAAGAAGCTAGAGGCGTGGCAAAGACTCAAAGTGGGTAAGGAGGCCTTTCCCACCTACCACCTTCCAATTTTCAATTACTTCTTTTCATCGTTACTTACGTTACATGTAGTCGTAGAATGAGAAATGGATATATATATATATATATATATATATACAAGTGAAACTAGCATATTCATTTTCTTCCATTTTTGATTTACAATAAAAAATCTATATGTCCTGTTCGTTAATGAACAAATACGTGTCCGCTCGGGTCCTTTATTTGAAGTACGTGTATCCAATTCCAACATCCAGCAATTTATTGTCAGAAGTAATGCTAGCAAAAATAGTCGGTTTGAAAAGTTACTTAATATGAAATATAAAAATAGTCAAATAATATGAAAATTTACTTAATTATTCAAATATCAGATCGACTTCTTGATTTTATACAAGACACATATAGTTCATTTTGGACCGGAAAATGTATGAAGTACTACAATTTTGACCACAACACAGCTTTACAAACTCATGTGGTAATATCTTAATGGTAAAACAATTGAGTAACAAAATTTGAGTTAATGTAAGAAATGCTACGTGAACTACTATGCATATCAATTTCTAGTAAAAATTATAGTACCCTGGCACACAACATTAATCTTTTGGATGGTATTCAACCATAAAAGTGGATTAAATGAGCAGTTAATTAATAATTTATCGAATATGATTGAATGAGAACAATGCTACAAACCAGGAGCGGCTCAACCCATAAGCGGATTAGGTGGCCGCCTAATTAAGGCCCCAAATTTAATAAATATTAATGAAAA
>FXXK01000498.1:18528-62060 GCA_900184695.1 Betula pendula | reverse complement strand
TTAGAAAAATGCTTGTTATCCAACTTTGCATATGTGGACAAAGATGGGTCCCACAAATGTAAAATGAAACTCTTTAAAAAAAAAAAAAAAAAAGTCACATTTGCAAAGTTGGATAAAGTTGAAAAAAAAAAAAAAAAAATTGGACAACAAACATTTTTCAAGTAATTAATAGTAGCTTTTGTTCACACAAAATTAATTAATAATTATGGTAAATAAGTAATTATAGTCAATATTCTTTAATGAAGGCCCCAATAGATAACAATAGTATAAAAAGTACAATTTTGTGGACAAATTACCAACAAATTAAGACATTGTTTATAAATAACTAACTATTGTCAAGTATACTATATATATACTACAAGAAAAATGACTTTTAGCATTGACACAAAGTCGATGCTAAAAGTATCATAGTCGACGCTGTTTATCAAAAGCGTCGACGGGTAGACGCTAAAGAGTTGATGCTAAAACTCCGACGCAGAAGACCAGAATGCGCTCTTCAATGTCGACATGTTGAGTCGACGCTGATACTCATATAAACAGCGTCGACAATTGTCGACGCTGAAGGCTACTTCATGTTCACGCTAAAAGAGTTTTGAACAACCGCTAGGTCGACGCTGTTGGTTAATTATCAACGTCGACCAAAAGTCGACCCTGATGATAATACAACAGCGTCGACAAAAGTCGACGCTGAAGACTACTTCTTGTCAATGCTAAAGGATTTAGAACAAAGGCAACATCGACGTTGATGATTAATTATCAGCGTCGACCGCAAGTGTGACGACCCGATCCATAATTACACTGTGGCTATTTTTTTTTTTTTTTTTTGAAAACATAGAGTAATCATGAATTAGATGTATCGCCACAGGGTGATAGAAAACACCTGCTATACCTGTATCTCACAATGTATAATGAGAGTACCTAATATATCAGAGTTATATATCACATCGAATATAAACTGAGCGGAAGCATTTATATATCAAGGGAGTAATTCTTACATAGAGCTGACAACATAATTCTAATGTTTAAAAGTTTACACGCGATTATACAAAAGAATGGCTATACACTGGTGTCACAGGCGACACAAGCCATATATACAAAAATACAGTTGTGAATACATCATCACAACATCAAAAGAATAGACTAAGTAAAGAGTCTATACAAAAGGTACATGTCCCACGACATCAGTCGTAATAGTCGAGGTAATAGGCTACGGGATCATCGTCCAAACTCTCAGTACCTGCACCAATATCTATGTAACCATAGAGATCATCCATGATTACATAGGCGGAAAGGAAAATGAGTGAGTCAACAGATTCAATGGATAAAAGTCCACTGAGTTTTCGTAAAGAACCGACGGGTTAATTTACATGAGTTTACAATAACAGCTACTACAAATATGGCATTTTATTTTAAAACATAAAGCAGCTGATAAAGTAAACACATGTGATCATAAAACATCTGAAATAGTATAATAGCTGGGTACATACATGTACGTTCCAGTCTCCCGCCTGTACTAGCACACATACGCACTCAACTATGTTATAAATATATCGTATAACTTGGCTACACTCATATACAAGCATCCCTTCCCTTATGGGTGAAAACACAAGCATATAAGCATATCCGAGCAATAAGACATAAATCGCATGTGCAGTTAGCCGTAAGAATATAAATATGTGCTTTCTCATGAAACCTCATATGCATACTAATACGTCTATGATAAAATCCACATAAATCATATCACAAATCATCATATAAATACATCATGGTATGCAATGCACTGACACACGAGTACAGATCCTCATGGCCTAGCACACGAGTACGGACCCTCGTGGCATGGTCTCAATGGCACACGGTCACGAACCCCCGTGGCTAGGTTCTATGGCACACGGTCACGAACCCCCGTGGCTAGGTTCTATGGCACACGGTCACGAACCTCCGTGGCTAGGTTCTATGGCACACGGTCACGAACCTCCGTGGCTAGGTTTTACATACACTTTTTTGCTCATCATACATATGCTATTTGATAACTCTTTTCTCAATACAAATCTCAATATGACACCATGAAACTCAATTAAATCAATCATTTCGCCATATATCGTTTCTCAAATATCAATAGCAAATCAAATACCAAAAACTCAACATATCAATATATATATATCCGCCATAGTCATAAATCACAATAAATCATCAAAACTCATCATCAATCACTTATCAAATAATCATAAATCTCAAGAAGATAGTCGAAATCACAAATCACATATTGTCACAAGATATCATCGGTTCGACTTTTAAATCATTATATTGTTTCTTCGAAGTCTCAAAATATTTGTTTTGTTTAGCAAGTACAACATCTGCTAAACATTGAAAACAAAGCATAAAATATTTTAAGGTGTGTATCACTCTCAGTAAGTATAAATACTTACTTTTTTTCCGCTGTTGAGTTTCAAATTCTAGACCGAACGTTCAAGCAATGCCCACTGCATAAACACATTGCTAAAACATCAAAACTATACTCACATACTCTAAACTAAATAACCCATGATACTTGAAAATCACAAGTATCAATAACCCTTGACATTCTAGGGTTTATAACAAAACCCTCAAATTAATTTGCTTAAAACTACCACCAACAACACTCTAATTCTAATATGTCATATTAAAACCTAGGCTATGCAAATACCCATTTTTCATGGAACCCATAGAAAACCTAGGGTTAATTAACATTCTAAATGTAATTAACCCTATAATACATTCATAGTATCTAAACATCAAAAGCCCTAAATTAATCAAAACTACTAAAAATTAGGGGTTTATGCCTAAACTAGATTAATTGTGAAAATGAAGTTTTAACTCCTCAATTCAACAACCCAAGGCCTACATTTTGTGTATAATTTCACTACATACAAAAGCCCTAAGCCAATTTAGAGGATTTAACCTTATACCCAAAAATTGACCTAACTTAGAGAAAAATTAGGGATTTCGAAATTACCTAAATCCAATTGGTAAGATGGAAGCTTTGATGTTGATAATCAAAACCCAATCCTTGCAAATGATGGTAGACTTGATTTGAACCAAAGCCCAAGCTCGAAACTAGTTCATACATGAAAGAGAAAGTTGAGAAAGAGAGCTGGAATTTTCGAATTTGGGAGCTAAATCACGTGGCTTACCTCCTTAGGTGATTTTCCTCCTATGGTGTTTGATGGGAATCAAAACCATGCCCAAAATCATGCTCCATGTGAAGAGGAATAGCCAAAATGAGAGAGAGTTTAGAGGAAAAGGAGGCTGGTCGTGAAAGAGGGAGTATGAGGGGGGGGGGGGGGGCTGCACGTTTTTTCTTCTTTTCTCCAAGAGACCAAAGTGGTCCTAACTTAAATGAAAGCAAAAACCGAAAATGCCCTTAATGGCTTTAGTGAAGGTAATGGGTAAAAAGGGTATAATGGTATGACATGCTTTGGGCCCAACAACATGACTTATTCTCTTATCTTGGGCCACCATTTTTATAAGTCATACAAGCCCAAAGTGTAAGAATAAAACACTTTGTTTTATTTTACTACACTAACCCAAAATATAAAAATATAACCATCTTATATCATTTTACTACACTAAATAGACTTATTTTTATTTATTCCAAATAAATCCATTAAATAATTTCTTGAACATTACATCCCTCCCACCTTATAAAAATTTCGACCTCGAAATTTAAGTCCTACCTTGCTAACATGCTCACATACAAGATGTGCTTTCAACTTTAAAAACATATACTTAAATCATATGGTGAAGCATGATGATACCTGGGTTTACTCGAACAAATGGGGATATCGGTCCCGCATATCTTGCTCAAGTTCCCACGAAGCTTCTTTTACTCCATGGTTCCGCCATAGAACTTTGACTAATGAAATGGTTCTCGATCTTAGCTGTTGCTCTTTGCGATCAAGAATTTGCACTGGGAGCTCTTCATATGTCAGGTTCGGCTGAATATCAAGAGGCTCGTAGCTAATGATTTGCAAAGGATCATGAACGCATTTCCGCAATTGAGAGACATGGAATACATCATGTACTCCCGTCAAACTAGGTGGCAATTCGATCTTGTATGCCAAAGGACTTACACGCTTTAGTACTTGAAATGGTCCCACATACCTGGGACTAAGCTTGCCTTTCTTGCTAAATCGCATCACACCTCTCATCGGCGACACCTTGAGATACACAAGGTCACCAATTTCAAATTCTAGTGTGCGACGATGCTTATCCGCATAACTCTTTTGTCGACTTTGCGCAGTTAGCATTCGCTTACGAATAAGTGCAACCTTGTCTTTTGTGTCTTGGATTATATCCGGTCCCAACAATTGTTGTTCTCCCACTTCATCCCAATACAAAGGCGATCTACACTTGCGCCCATACAGTGCTTCATAAGGTGCCATGCCAATGGTTGCTTGAAAACTGTTATTGTAAGCAAATTCAACTAGAGGCAAATAGCGTATCCAACTGCCTTTGAAGTCAAGAACGCATAGCCTGAGCATATCTTCAAGTATCTGAATGGTTCTCTCATATTGGCCATCAGATTGTGGATGATAGGCTGTGCTGAAATTCAACTTAGTTCCCATAGCCTCATGTAATTTCTTCCAAAACTTGGATGTGAATCGTGGGTCACGGTCCGATACAATGGAAATAGGTACTCCATGCAAACGAACAACTTCTCGTACATACAAGTCTGCCATTTTCTCCATAGAATCCGTGATCTTGATGGGAAGAAAATGAGCACTCTTGGTAAGTCTGTCAACAATCACCCATATGGCATCTTGACCGCTAGGCGCTCTTGGCAATCCCACAACGAAATCCATGGCTATTTGATCCCATTTCCACATAGGAATTTCAAGTGGCTGAAGTTGACCCGCAGGCCGTTGATGTTCGGCTTTCACAAGTTGGCATGATGGGCACCGTGCAACATACTCAGCAATACTACGCTTTATGCCATTCCACCAAAACTTTTTCTTCAAGTCTTGATACATTTTAGTATTACCAGGATGAATAGTGTATCGTGTTTGATGAGCTTCGTCAAGGATCTCTCTTCTCAAATCAGCATCATTGGGTACAACTGTTCTGTCATCCTTAGTCTTCAAAACACCATTATTGGCAATATAAAAACCAGATGCTTCTCCACGTTTGGCTTCTTCAATGAGTTCTTGCAACTCAAGATCATCTTCTTGTGCTTGCTTAATTCTTGATGTAGTCAATGGCTGAACCACCAAAGCTGCCAAAATTGGCGATTCCCCAGTCAACACTTCATCAATTTGCACTATTGCAAACTGCTGAGCAAGCTGTTCGATAACTGCTGTAGAATCGGTCTCTACTTCCCGTGACTTTCTACTTAGTGCATCAGCTACCACATTAGCTTTGCCTGGATGATAAAACACTTTGCTGTCATAATCTTTGAGCACTTCAAGCCATCTCCGTTGTCGCATATTCAAATCCTTCTGCGTGAATATATATCTGAGACTCTGATGATCGGTATGAATCTCACACAGTTCTCCATAAAGATAATGCCTCCAAATTTTCAAGGCATCAACCACTGCGGCTAACTCCAAGTCGTGAGTGGGATAATTCTTCTCATGATCTTTCAGCTGTCTCGAGGCATAAGCCACAACCTTGCCTTGTTGCATGAGTACACACCCCAATCCTTTGCGAGATGCATCTGTGTATACAACATACCCAACAGATTCCATGGGCAATGTGAGGATAGGAGCAGACACTAGTCTTTGCTTAAGTTCTTGGAAACTCTCTTCACACTCATCACTCCACACATAAGGAGCATTCTTCCTTGTTAGAGCTGTGAGAGGCCCTGACAATGCGGAGAATCCTGCAATAAACCTCCGGTAATAACCTGCCAAACCTAAGAAACTGCGAATCTCTCGAACACTTGTTGGTCGTTCCCATTCAACTATAGCTTCAATCTTCCTTGGATCCACAGCAAGACCATCCTTGGAAACTACATGACCCAAGAATGATACCTCTTCCAACCAAAACTCACACTTTTTAAGTTTGGCAAAGAGCTTCTTCTCCCTTAATACTTCTAACACTGTCTTCAAATGCTGTTCATGCTCAATATGATTAGCTGAGTAAATTAGAATGTCATCAATAAACACCACTACAAATGAATCAAGATATTTATGAAATACTCGATTCATCAAGTCCATGAATACCAATGGAGCATTGGTTAGACCAAACGGCATGACTAAAAATTCATAATGGCCATAACGTGTACGGATTGCCGTTTTTGGCACATCTTCTTCTCGCACTTTGAGCTGGTGATATCCCGATAGAAGATCAATCTTCGAGAATACCGTAGCTCCCTTAAGTTGATCAAACAAATCATCGATCCTAGGTAAAGGATACTTATTTTTGATAGTCACTTTGTTCAACTCCTGATAGTCTATGCATAGCCGCATAGAACCATCCTTCTTCTTCACAAATAAAACCGGTGCTCCCCAAGGAGATACACTTGGTTGAATAAATCCTCTATCCAACAGGTCTTGGAGTTGCTCTTTTAACTCTTTCAATTCTGTTGGAGCCATACGATAAGGCGCTTTGTGAATAGGCTGAGTCCCTGGCATTAGCTCAATAGTGAACTCAATCTCGCGATCCGGAGGCAAACTAGTAACCTCTGCGAAGACATCTGAGTAGTGGCGCACCACAGGAATTTCTTCTAACTTTGCTTCAACATTGGGCTTAGCAGTTACATAGGCCAGATAGGCATAAGAGCCATCCTTGATATACTTATTTGCTTGTAAAGCGGAGAGGAGGGGTGGAGTAGCTCGCACACGAGATCCACGGAATTTAAACTCTTTAGTATCCCGAAGCCGGAATACAACTTCTCTCTTGCGACAATCAATATTTGCTCCATACTTCGATAACCAATCCATTCCAAGAATGATGTCGAAGCCAATCATACTAAACACTGCTGGTCTAGCTGGTAAAATTCTTCCTGCTATGACAATAGGGCAATTTTCCACATATTTCACACAAGTTACCGCGTCACCAACAGGATTGGTCACACAAATATTTTGCTCAAGTGGTTTTGTGTTCATATTACATAGCTTCACATAAGTAGAAGAAACAAACGAATGAGTAGCACCAGAATCAAATAGGACACAAGCAAGGCGGCCAAATAGTGGAATGGTACCTGTGACTACGTCGGTGCTAGGCTCTTCCCCTTCATTGTTGGCTGGTGTGAGTGAGTAAACTCTTGCTTGAACCGGCTGTTTCGGCTGATAACTGTTTCCCTGGGGCTTGTCATTACTTGAAGTGAGTTGTGGGCAATCACTCCTCATATGGCCCTGCTTGCCACAGTGAAAGCATGTGATACTCCCAATCTTGCATTCCCCAAAGTGCTGCTTCCCACACTTAACACAACTTGGCCTTGAACTTGTATAGGCCATTGGAGCTTTCTTCTTCTCAAAAGCGGTGTAGCTACCACTTACAGCTTGTTTCTTTGACGGATGGGTGGGTAGAGGCAAGTTTCTCTTTTTCAGAGCAAAATCCGTAGCTACCTCTTTCATACTCTTCTCAGCAAGAGTTGCCCTGTCAACCATATCGAGATAGTTCCTAATACCAAGGCATATGACTTTGTCCCTGACTCGTGGAATGAGGCCATAAAGAAACCTGTGAACCTTCAACTCTTCAGTCGCTACCAGAGTGGGAGCATACCTTGAAAGTTCATTAAACCGTGCGGCATACTGTTCTACGGTCATGGTGTCTTGCTTAAGATCCTGAAAATCTCTGGCACATTGGAGTCGCTGAGTCTGTGGGAAGAATCGGTCATCAAACTCTTTCTTGAACCGCTCACATGTGATTGGGACACCTTGGCCCAACTCTTCAGTAATAAGCCCCTTTCTAGCCAACCACCAATGGGAGGCTTCCCCAGTGAGCTTTAGGCTTGCATAATTTACTTTCTGTGCATCAGTACACTGAAGGGACTCCATAAGATGTTGAATATTTATAATCCAAGAGTCAGCAGCAATTGGCCCCTTAGAGCCATCAAAGGTCTCAGAATTATGGCGAAAGAAGCTAGAGGATGGGCAACCCTCTACTCTTTCACGGTCTCGCGGTTGGGGTTGTGGTTGATTCTGGAATTGTTGAAGCATTTGTTGTTGCATCGTTTGCATAGTAGTCACCATAGTGTTCATGAGCTGGGTAGCTTGAGCCCAAAATTGCATTGGGTCAGGCATATGTGGTGGCGGAGGTGGAGGAGGAGGTGGAGGTGGAGGAGGAGGTGGAGGTGGAGGCTGATTCGCACCGCCATTCTCATTAGTGTTGATCTCCAACAACCTCACGTTACGCCTACGTTGACGCTCGGGTCTAGGAGGCATTACTCTGTAAAGTTTCCATGTTAGAACCGAGTAATCCACATAGACACAAGACAAATCAATAATAAGATGTGCATATGTAATGCAAATGCACACACATATAATGCAAACAAGGAGTTTAAGAAGTTTTAATTACTTAGGGTTCCACTTGAAATCTTTTAAATTCCTATAGCTCTGGCATTATGCCTAGACTCTATCTAGACAATCTAAAACCTATTACTCCCGTAATGGCCCTCAGAGCAAAAACGCTCTGATACCATAAGCTGTGACGACCCGATCCATAATTACACTGTGGCTATTTTTTTTTTTTTTTTGAAAACATAGAGTAATCATGAATTAGATGTATCGCCACAGGGTGATAGAAAACACCTGCTATACCTGTATCTCACAATGTATAATGAGAGTACCTAATATATCAGAGTTATATATCACATCGAATATAAACTGAGCGGAAGCATTTATATATCAAGGGAGTAATTCTTACATAGAGCTGACAACTTAAAATTTCAATGTTTAAAAGTTTACACGCGATTATACAAAAGAATGGCTATACACTGGTGTCACAGGCGACACAAGCCATATATACAAAAATACAGTTGTGAATACATCATCACAACATCAAAAGAATAGACTAAGTAAAGAGTCTATACAAAAGGTACATGTCCCACGACATCAGTCGTAATAGTCGAGGTAATAGGCTACGGGATCATCGTCCAAACTCTCAGTACCTGCACCAATATCTATGTAACCATAGAGATCATCCATGATTACATAGGCGGAAAGGAAAATGAGTGAGTCAAACGATTCAATGGATAAAAGTCCACTGAGTTTTCGTAAAGAACCGACGGGTTAATTTACATGAGTTTACAATAACAGCTACTACAAATATGGCATTTTATTTTAAAACATAAAGCAGCTGATAAAGTAAACACATGTGATCATAAAACATCTGAAATAGTATAATAGCTGGGTACATACATGTACGTTCCAGTCTCCGCCTGTACTAGCACACATACGCACTCAACTATGTTATAAATATATCGTATAACTTGGCTACACTCATATACAAGCATCCCTTCCCTTATGGGTGAAAACACAAGCATATAAGCATATCCGAGCAATAAGACATAAATCGCATGTGCAGTTAGCCGTAAGAATATAAATATGTGCTTTCTCATGAAACCTCATATGCATACTAATACGTCTATGATAAAATCCACATAAATCATATCACAAATCATCATATAAATACATCATGGTATGCAATGCACTGACACACAGTACAGATCCTCATGGCCTAGCACACGAGTACGGACCCTCGTGGCATGGTCTCAATGGCACACGGTCACGAACCCCCGTGGCTAGGTTCTATGGCACACGGTCACGAACCCCCGTGGCTAGGTTCTATGGCACACGGTCACGAACCCCGTGGCTAGGTTCTATGGCACACGGTCACGAACCTCCGTGGCTAGGTTTTACATACACTTTTTTGCTCATCATACATATGCTATTTGATAATCTTTTCTCAATACAAATCTCAATATGACACCATGAAACTCAATTAAATCAATCATTTCGCCATATATCGTTTCTCAAATATCAATAGCAAATCAAATACCAAAAACTCAACATATCAATAATATATATATCCGCCATAGTCATAAATCACAATAAATCATCAAAACTCATCATCAATCACTTATCAAATAATCATAAATCTCAAGAAGATAGTCGAAATCACAAATCACATATTGTCACAAGATATCATCGTTCGACTTTTAAATCATTATATTGTTTCTTCGAAGTCTCAAAATATTTGTTTGTTTAGCAAGTACAACATCTGCTAAACATTGAAAACAAAGCATAAAATATTTTAAGGTGTGTATCACTCTCAGTAAGTATAAATACTTACTTTTTTTCCGCTTGTTGAGTTTCAAATTCTAGACCGAACGTTCAAGCAATGCCCACTGCATAAACACATTGCTAAAACATCAAAACTATACTCACATACTCTAAACTAAATAACCCATGATACTTGAAAATCACAAGTATCAATAACCCTTGACATTCTAGGGTTTATAACAAAACCCTCAAATTAATTTGCTTAAAACTACCACCAACAACACTCTAATTCTAATATGTCATATTAAAACCTAGGCTATGCAAATACCCATTTTTCATGGAACCCATAGAAAACCTAGGGTTAATTAACATTCTAAATGTAATTAACCCATATAAATAGCATTCATAGTATCTAAACATCAAAAGCCCTAAATTAATCAAAACTACTAAAAATTAGGGGTTTATGCCTAAACTAGATTAATTGTGAAAATGAAGTTTTAACTCCTCAATTCAACAACCCAAGGCCTACATTTTGTGTATAATTTCACTACATACAAAAGCCCTAAGCCAATTTAGAGGATTTAACCTTATACCCAAAATTGACCTAACTTAGAGAAAAATTAGGGATTTCGAAATTACCTAAATCCAATTGGTAAGATGGAAGCTTTGATGTTGATAATCAAAACCCAATCCTGCAAATGATGGTAGACTTGATTTGAACCAAAGCCCAAGCTCGAAACTAGTTCATACATGAAAGAGAAAGTTGAGAAAGAAGCTGGAATTTTCGAATTTGGGAGCTAAATCACGTGGCTTACCTCCTTAGGTGATTTTCCTCCTATGGTGTTTGATGGGAATCAAAACCATGCCCAAAATCATGCTCCATGTGAAGAGGAATAGCCAAAATGAGAGAGAGTTTAGAGGAAAGGAGGCTGGTCGTGAAAGAGGGAGTATGATAGGGGGGGGGGGGGGGGCTGCACGTTTTTTCTTCTTTTCTCCAAGAGACCAAAGTGGTCCTAACTTAAATGAAAGCAAAAACGGAAAATGCCCTTAATGGCTTTAGTGAAGGTAATGGGTAAAAAGGGTATAATGGTATGACATGCTTTGGGCCCAACAACATGACTTATTCTCTTATCTTGGGCCACCATTTTTATAAGTCATACAAGCCCAAAGTGTAAGAATAAAACACTTTGTTTTATTTTACTACACTAACCCAAAATATAAAAATATAACCATCTTATATCATTTTACTACACTAAATAGACTTATTTTTATTTATTCCAAATAAATCCATTAAATAATTTCTTGGACATTACAGCAAGTCAACGCTGATAAATGGACAATCAGATCAGCTTTACAGCGTCGACCATTGAGTCGACCCTGATGATAAGTATCAGCATCGACATAGAGTCGATGCTGATAATGTGTGGTAGTGTATTAGCGTCGACTTAAGTCGACGCTAATGACCTAGATAGTTAAAAAAAAAAAAAAAAACCATTATCAGCATCGACTTATGTCGATCTGATAATGACCGAGATAGCAAAAAAAAAATATCAGCATCGACATAAGTCGAAGCTAATGATTGTTTTTTTTTTTTTTTAATTTATATTTTTTGTTATATATAAAAAATTATTTATATAATTTCAAAGATGCAATAATGTGAACATGATATAATACAATTAGACCAATATTGCACCACATATAATATATGATAATAAATTCTAAAATTAAAATGGACCATTAATTTCATAACTTCAAGTTCAATTGTTGAATACATTTCACAAAGCATACAAAACAATAGATCTAAGTATATGTCCAAACTGATTAGACTCTTCAGGTTACCAAGCTTCGAAGGGATAGTTCGTTGAATGTTGTTTTTATACAGCTCCCTATATCGACAAAGAGAAAAGGGCCGTCAAGTAATTTAGATACCCAAATAGGAACACCATCCTACAAATAATACTGCATGGCAATCAATGCTATACACAAATGCCATTAAATATTAAACAGGTGATCATTTTAGAACTAACAATAAATCAAGTGAGCAACTATCCATGTTCATGCACACTATCAAGAAAAGATAAACAAACATACAGATATTGTAGATGCTCTAGCTTCCCGAGTTCAAGTACCAGATGTCCAGATAAATTTGAATTACCAAGATCACTGCAATTATGAGAACAAAAATATAATAATAATAATAATCTTCTTGAAAAAGATAGAGAGAAATAAGGAGCTCATATAACTTAAAAACTAAATGCGTGTCTAATATAATAACCACATAGTTGGACAAACAATTGCTACTCAAACATGAAAAAACACAATAGAAAAAGAACATCATACGTCATGTATCACAGTAACAGAAGAATTCCAAACCATAATTGATACAAAAAATCGTGGCAAGACAAAGTAATAAGTTCCCAACCAACCAATACTTCAAAAATAGCATAAAAGAACTCAACAATTAACAGGGAACAATTCATTCTGGTAGACCATACCAAAGGTAGCAAAATAAACTACTCTTTTCCACTTCAAAATCTGTATTGCAATTGCTTTCTCCTTATTTTATGATAGGAAGGAAAGTGATGATTCCCATGAAGCAATAAATTGATGAAATAAAGGAATCGATAATAAAGGCTTACTCAACTAACTAATACTAAAAACAGAGAACATAGGGCAAGTATCCAAATAAAGTGATAAGATTTTCAACTTAACAGATTTTATAGTTATCCAAAATCAGGGCAAAAGCGTCATCAAATAAAAAGTTTAGTTTCTATTTTATGTCGTTTCATATCTCTATTTTGTTTTTGGATAAATTGCTCATTCATTCAAAGAATAATAATACAATAATCTCATATATATAATCATATTTATTGTGCATAATCATCATATAATATATATTATATATATATAGTATATAATATGATATATTATATATAATAGAAAAAAAACACAAAAAGAAAGTATTCTACGGACCTACCTCTTTAGCATCCCTGTACTACATTAGTCATTTATATATATATATATATATAATATATATATATAGCTCCCTGGCAGCAGGCAAAAGGGAGCAAGAAAGAAAAAAAAGAAAAAAAAGAAAAGAAAAGAAAAAGATAAAAAATAAACCATCTGCCATGAAGGAAGGTGAATATATTTAGCGAACTCGCTAGACATTCTAGGAATGAAATTATATCCAAACCGAGTGCTTGGATGATCAAGAGATTGTCTAGTGAATCTAGAGAAATCAATACTACAGCACACCAAAATTGAAAATCTCAAACCTAGATGATAGCTATTAGATAATTCAAAATTCAATTCTCATCAGCTTCTCAAAAATACCATAATACCCAAAAGCAGAACCAGTGGAAAGCTTTTCATTTGCTTGTTTATGCTTATGATGATCTAAACATATATTTAGCAAATAAAAAATTTAAAAATTAAAAAAAAAAAAAACATGAAGAAAGAATGAAGATGAGAAGAAACGAAAACCAAATATGATGATGTAGCTGTTTAATTACCAGTTCGTTTGCGAGGCTCCTCTGGATCATCAGATGACGAAGAGCTAGTTAGTAAGGGTACTTGCTGATCTTCTTCATTACCCATTTCTCTTCCTCAACAATTATCAGGTTCTACTGGTATTTGGACTTCCTAAATTCTACACCCAATAATATATATATGTCATGTAAAAGTTGGGCAGCCTTAGTGGCACCAAACATTCATATTAATCAATCACTTGAAAAACAACAGATCCATCCAACTCAGCCCACAGAAACTATTGAAAGCAACATATATATATGTCCTCAATTGTAATTGAATAGCTAATTAGCTTGTCTAGAAACTATTGAAAGCAACATATATATATGTCATCAATTGTAATTGGATAGCTAATTAGCTTGTCAAGAAAAAAACTTGGGCAAGATTAAAAAGATTTATTAGCTCCCACCTATTTCTCACCAAAAACTTGAATCTCTTATAAATAAAAAAAAGGTCTATGTATTGCCTGTAAAAGAAGGTACAAATCAAAATTTTAAGAAAGATATACTCTTTGATCTAAACGTAATAGACTAATGCTTGGTACAAAGATTCACATCCCTCTTCAAAATTGCAGCCAATGAATACAAAACGTAAAGAGACACGACAATCCAATCAAATAATTACTTAATTTATTAAGAGATAAGATTAAGAGTAACTAATCTACCTGGAAACTCCAACCAATAACACCAATCTTCTTAATCCCCTTGAACGCATCTGGCAGCAAAGGGAACAAATCCCTCCCTCCTCTCATGGACTGCATTGCCTATGTTTCTCTCTTGGCATCCTGCATACACTTAGAAATAAAATTGAGAAAGATATTTATACTCCCTTGCATTGTTTACTCAAGGTTTTGGGACCTTGATTAACATGTCAAGGAAGGTTTACTAACTCAAAGTTCTTAAACCAAAAAATGTCTAAAACTCTTAATGAAATACAAACCAAATATGTTCAGTTATGCACATAGAAATACAATCTAAATACAATCCAAATGGACACTACCAAAAAATTTCCAACTACAAAGTTACTACAACCCAAATGGACACTACCAAAAAAATTCTCAGCTACAAAGTTACTCCAAAGCTCCCTCAACTGTTGCCTTGACTTGATTCACCTCCAATTAAGCTCCATCCAAACCTAGAAACAATAGAATTTCATATCATGATCAATAAGCTTTTTAACAATTACTTAATATGTGTGTTTTTGATAAATTAAAGCATTTGGAAAGATTCTCTAACCATCTAGACGTGACAGTATTATTTCCATAGTCTTTTGCATTTTTTATTGATTTTCCTGCTGCATAGCTATTTTGGCGTTTGCCTCTTCCAGTTGGCTCTTTGTCTCTTGTAGTTCGCTCTTTGTCTCTTGCAATTCGTTTATCATGAACTCATTTTTTTTAGACCAAGCAGACGAATTCCCTTTAGACGAGCTTGATGGGGTAGGTATGAGACCACACCCCATTCCTCTAACGTAAAATGATCGTGGCCCCCCGAGCACTTGTGTTACTACTTCTTGCTCCTTAACCACGTCTCCTTCGTCCGTTAATTCAATCATCTTATTCTGCACAAGCCATAGTAAGATTTAGCTAAATATATACTTCATGGAAGTATTCGTATAATTATTCATATTCTTCATTAATAAAAATAACGATCGGAGAGTAAACATTTCATTTACTTACATGTAGATTCTCATATGTTGAGTTCACAAAAGTCCCATCTTTCTTCGTATGGGTATCCTTAAAAAATGCAACAGGACTGAGAGTAGATCCAGTTTCTCTTTTATGCACATAATACACATAATTAACGTATAAAGTAAATAATGTTACTTTAATAATATTAATGCTATGAATACCCTTTCGTGAATTTATTGACAAATGAACATGTCCCAGTTGTGTGATTCTTTTCGTTCTATTCTCTGCATTTCGTTTTGACTTTTCTAAGGAATTCCAACCAACAAAGAAACATATTTCATCAAATTCTTACAACTTTATGCAAATCGTATCAATCTTTTGTATATATATATATATATATATATGTTTACCTTCCATTCATCACGATCATATGAGTCACATATTAGCGACCAGTCATTAGGATCAATCCCATCCACTTTTTCTTCCCTCCCAGCAGCCTTAGCAATGGCCATTGCCACTTCATCGCTTTCTTTAACGCCTTTAAAATGTTTTTTGTAATGCTTCCTATACAGATTGGAGCAAATCCTAGAATAGGCACGACTCATTTTATGATCAACAGCGTTGCTATCCACATTGCAATCTTCGATCTCCAACCGAATGTATGACTGAGACATAATAAATAAGAAAACAATAGTCAAAACATTGTCATGTTATTTATGTAAGAACTATTACCTCAAACATTGAGAGTCATACATTAAAATGGTTTACTAACGCATCCTTTACGTCAACTGGAACCTCAGTCCAACAATCATGATGGAGTTCGCACATATTCCTAACAAGCTCACCAATCTTAGTCGCGAACAGCGATGCATTTTCGCCTACAGGGGTCCGATGTCTTGCAGGGATATCTAACGTGATGGGACCATGCTTAGCAACCATTTTATTCAGCTTATTACATTTGTTCCGACCCCTTACCCACCTGACAGACGTGCTAGCTGTTAAGCAAAACATAATAGTGTAGTTAGTTATATCAGGCAAAATATTTTGTAAAATGTCTATAACAAACCCAAATAAAACCAAAAAATACCACTTAATACACATAATTCGTATGCACTCACATGAAGCGGTTGGGGCGGCCCCCTGTGCCTCCAATCTTGTCATTGAGTCAATGGGATCAGAAGATTGTTGTGAATGATGGCCCTCTGGCAACTCGTGGGGGACCGAGTTTGAAATATTCGTCTCCCCAACTCTAGAATGGGGAGACCGATTGGCATTCTCGGCAATTATGCCCCGGCCTCGGCCTAGGCTTGATCCATGTAAACGTCCTTTGTTTCTCCCCATTCCTGTAATCAATCATGCTTTTTGAAGAAAATAAGACATTTATATTTTAGTTAAACACATATAAAGGAGTTACAAACCTCGGTTCCAAGAAGCTCAGACAGTCTTGGAACAAGACGCTTCAAACTATACTTAGGTGTAACACCCTTTGGGCAGCCCTGTAAAACCACAATCCAAGTTTAGACAAATTCATGAGTTACTAGTTGCAAATATTAAATCATGATACGTAAAAAATAAAAATAAAAGGTAGAAATCCACACAATAACAAGCACTAAAATCTACCCCTACTCTTTGTCCCAAGTAAACAGGACACTAAAAGTAACTTAATTAATTTTCCTTCATAGTTTTGATGTCCTACATTATCATGTAAGCTTAGTTTAATAACTCCCACCAACATGAAAAAAGAAATGAAGAACTGAAGATTTAATCACTGCATTCGTGGGTCAGTGCACGCAATGAGATATATATATTGGGTAGCAGAGATGTGTTTGTGTACATAGAATTTGATTTAAAGTCTCAAGGGTGAAAGGGATAGCTCATTCTTGATCTGATCATGGGGAGGGCCCATTTCATATTTTGTGTAATCATGGATAATAGATCCAAAATAAATGTCAAGTAGTCGGAATTAACACCTACCCATTCCCCAAAAGATTTATAGTGGAATATCACTGTTAACAAATTATAAGTTGCAAAGAAAAATACAAGAGCCACAGCATCTAACACTATTTTTATATGCTTCAACTTCCCAACTGAGTTTTAGGAGGTAACCACAAAAATATAGTTCTAGCAAGCAACCTGTAGTGACATTTAGACAAAAAGTAATCTGATGCACAGAAAACTAACGAATAATAGGTTCACATTTGATGAAAAGGAAAGATCATTTCACACCAGAGAAATATGCCAAGTTTCATCAATTCAACTCAAAAGATATGCAAAAATAACTCAATAATTCCATCTCAATTTCAGTTCAACTTACAAAAGCTTTTTAGGAGTTGCCAAGTAAAACTACATTCTACAGAAAAATAAGGACAAAACAAGAATGATACTGTTGTTACAATTCAAGATCAAACACATCGAAAAAGACTCATCAAACAGATAAAATACATTCAATGCCTCAATTGACAATTAATTCCACAGAAAAATGTAGCAAGACGACCCTGTCTTCCATAATCCAGGAATGCCCACAAAAAGTCAACGTATGCAAGAGCTAACATACCAAAGCAGTCAAATCTATCATAATTCAGATCAAATAAATTTAAAACCACAATTCATATCACCAATTCACTGAAAGAAAATAAATTTCAAAAGAATTAATGAAAACTGACTCAAACATTGAGAAATCAAAGTATAGAAAAAAGAGAATGCAAATTCTGAGAGCCATAACTAAAAAACCAAATGGGTAGCCAGAAAAGCTTCAAAAATCACCAAAAACAAACAAAATAGAGACTCACGGCCAGTGGGTCTAGTTGTGACCAACGGCCGTGAGTCACAACTAGAGCCGTGACCCACGGCGGGGTCACCACCGAACCCCACCGTGGGTCACGAGTGGCCCACGGCCAGTGGGTCTAGTTCTGACCCACTGTCGTGGGACTAGCTGTGACCCACTGCCGTGGGACTAGCTGTGACCCACTGTCGTGGGTCAGTGGGTTTGCCGTGGGTCACAAAATCAACAAAAAGGTGAGGAGAAGACTTACGGGCATCGGTGTAGCTGGTGATTGCAGGTGGGCGGCGGCGGCTGTAGGTGGTCGGCGCAAATGCAAAGGGGAGAGAGAGAATTTGGAGTTTGAGAGAAAGAGAGATAGGGAGATGCAGAGATAGCATGCGTGCGTGAGAGAGATCAGCCTTTTTTTTTTGTTTGCAAAAGAGAGATCAGTTTGAAGTTTGAGAGAAAGAGAGATAAAAATTATTTCGTATGAAATTTTGGCTTAGCGCCATATGCTCCCGCTTCTTTAATATTGGCGCTAATAAATTACTATCAGCATCGACTATAGTCGATGCTCATAATAAATTATCAGCATCAACTTAAGTAAGTCGATGCTAATAGTATTATTTAATAATTTTTTATTTCTTTTAGCCTTCAAAACAACTTATATAAACTGACAATAATTTTTTAATAGTATTAGTAAGTTTTTGTATTCTTCTCTATTTTATATTTTTATTTAATATATATACACAATTTTGTATATATAATTATGTTATTTATTTTCAATTGATTTTGTATTTGACTTGGATAATTTGAGTATAGAGCACTCGAGAATAAATTATCTCAATCAATGAAGACAAAAAATCTTCAACACTCATCATCTTACATGATAGTACCTCTACTTTGTGAGAAAGATGGAAGATCTTCGGTTATGAAATTATTATGAAGATCTCTAGTGACTAAGAACTAAATGTAGTCATTTAATCATATCATGATCAATTGAACTAATGAATTATGATCGATCGGACATTCAATCAAACCTTTCATCGAATTAAGTTCAATTTATCATTCGATCTTATCACGATCACTCGAACTAATGCATTAGGATCGATCAAAATTTCAATCATATCAAATTCGATCGATCATTTGATCTTATCACGATCGACCTGACTATTGCATAACGATAATAAACAATGCATAGAGTTCGATCAATCATTTGATCGTACCATGATCAATCAAACTAATACACTATGATTAATTAGTTAGTCACTTGGGGTAATTTGATTGTTGAGAACCTATGAATGATGAAGTTTTATTCAATGTAGATGAAAAATCCTCAACATTCTTAAACTTACATGGCTGTACCTGAACTTTGTGAGAAAGAACAAGAATTACCCCTTATAGTTACAGTGAAAGCAACAAACATCAATGGGGAAGGCATGGTATAGAACCATCCAAGAAAAATGTTCAATCGAACCTTCAATCATGTCAAGTTCAATCGATAATTCGATTGTATTACGATTGATCGGAATGATAAATAGTACAAAATCTATATATTTCAATCGATCATTTAATTGTATCACGATTAATAAGAATAATGCACTAGTATCTATTGGATTGATCGGACTAATACAAACGGGTACATAATACAAAATCCATAGAGTTCGATCAATCATTAGATCGTATCAGGATCAATTGAACTAATGCACTAGGATCGATCGGATGTTCGATCAAATCTTCAATCATGTCAAGTTTTATCAAACCTTTGATCATATCACGGTCAATCAGACTAATGACTATGATAATAAAAAATCTTTAAAGTTCGATCTACCAAACTAATGAACTAGGATTGAGCAAACGGTCGATAAAACTTTAAATCGTATCAAGTTAAATTAATAATTTGATCGTATCACAATCAATGATGTCCAATGGGATGATGCTCAATAAATTATCTCAATCAGTGATCTTATAGAAGAAAGCAAATATAACATGTCTACAAAGTATACTTTGAAAAGTCATCAATTAGTCAATGACTTAGGTAATTTAAATATTGAGCACCCATGTAGAATGTCTTAATCCATATGACACAATGAGGTCTTTAGACATTATGAGAAAGAACAAAAACCCTTCATGGAGGGGACAACATGATGAAACGTCTTCTATAATGTCTTTGATCCATATCACCTATTATATATATTATATTAATATATATTATTATATTATATAAAAATAGTGTATTAAATTTAAAAATAGTGTGTATATATTAAATTTAGAGAAATACTAGGGCATTTATTACGTTCTTTTCTAATCCTTTCAATTTTCACAATTATCATTAAATATGTAGGTCTTACATAGATCTAATAGTAATTGTGAGAATTGGGAAGATGAGAAATGATAGTGGCAGAATATGCTAACATATGCCTAAAATTTAATAGGCTTATAAGGGTTTATTTTTATTTTTATTTAGGCTCAATAGCGTCGACTCATAAGTCGACACTGTTGACATATTATCAGCATCGCCGCTGATAATGTTGATGTTGTTGTTGTATTTTTGTTTTTCATAATAATTTTAAATAAAAAACTATCAGCGTCGACCTAATAAGTCGACGCTGTTGACATATTATCAGCATCGAACAATGAAATGTCGATGCTGTGTTGTTGTATTTTTGTTTTTCATAATAATTTTAATAAAAAACTATCAGCGTCGACCTAATAAGTTGACGCTGTTGACATATTATCAGCATCGACACTGATAATGTCGATGCTGTTGTTGTATTTGTGTTTTTCATATTAATTTTAAATCGAAAAACTATCAGCGTCGACTACATAAGTCGACCCTGTTGATGTATTATTAGCATCGACTTGTAAATGTCGATGCTGTTGTTGTATTTATGTTTTTCATAATAAATTCAAATCGAAAAACTATCAGTGTCGACCACATAAGTCGACGCTGTTGACATATTATCAGCATCGACACTGATAATGTCGATGCTGTTGTTGTATTTGTGTTTTTCATAATAAATTCTAAATCGAAAAACTATCAGCATCGACTACATAAGTCGACCCTGTTGATGTATTATCAGCATCGACTTGTAAATGTCGATGTTGTTGTTGTATTTGTGTTTTTCATAATAAATTCAAATCGAAAAACTATCAGCATCAACTACATAAGTCGACCCTGTTGATGTATTATCAGCATCGACTTGTAAATGTCGATGTTGTTGTTGTATTTGTGTTTTTCATAATAAATTCAAATAAAAAAAAAAACTATTAGCGTCGACCACATCAGTCGACCCTGTTGATGTATCATCAGCATCAACTTTTGAATGTCGATGCTGTTGTTCTATTCTTTTATTTAAAATCTAAAAAGCTATCAGCGTCGACCTCATAAGTCGACCCTGATGACCTATTATCAGGATTGACTTTTTATTGTCGACGCTGATAATATGTAATCAGCGTCGACTTATGAGGTCGACGCTGATAATATTATGCTTGTTAGTGACAACAGCGTCGACCCCCCAAGTGTCGACGCTGTTAGTGTATTAGTAGGGTCGACTCTTGTCGACGTTAATTGTATACTTTAGCCGCTATTCCAATTTTTATCGAACCCGGCCACGTGGGGCTTAAGTTCCCGCCAGGGTATTAGCGTCGACGACAAATGTCGATGCTAATATTAACACATTTTAGCCTTTTGCTCTAACAATTAGCGTCGACGGATATGTCGACGCTAATATGTTATTATTAGCATCGACATATTGGTAGTCGACTTATCAGCGTCGACTTTGTCGTCGATGCTGATAATGTCGACGCTGATGAGCGAATTTCTTGTATATATAAGCCTCGATCCATTTCATATCCTTGCAAGTTCTTACCTCCTCCCCATCAATTTCATAAGTTTAGATCTATTACAATTTGTCAAGTTTGTTTTCCTTGTAATTCTGTGTGCTGTAGGAGCAAATCTCTTTTATCACATTTGGTAGAACAGAAACTTGAGTAGTGAATAACTAGGCAAGTGGCTAAGAAAATTTACAATAAATAAATAAAGAATAACAAGGTAAGTGCTCCGTATTGTCTGTCTGCACGGTAAAAAAAAGTAAAGATGATACTAAAGGCCTTCCCTAATTGTAAAGTGTTGTAGACATTGTACAGTATCTTGATGTAGCAAGTCACCATAAAGCCTCTTGCTAACATTACTTATAACATTGTCTTGTTCAATCGTCCCATCCCACCCCTAAAATGCAACGCAAAGGTGAATCTCCTCATAAGCCACTATAGTCACCATTCCATGATTCTTGACATAAGGCAATATGCATGATGGGGATGGTGGGGTGTAGGGAATATTCTCAGCAGAGAAATCTCCAATAAAAGTGTAACACGTGGCAGATAGTTATGACAAAATCCGTTATAAAGAGCGTTCTCAAACATCAAGTAAAATGATACTTTCGTCACATTTCTTCGGTCCTTATTTTGCCTTCCCTAATATTATTCTCCTTGAATCATATTAATTTAAGTATCGGATCTATCCCTATTGGCCCATTCTAACAAGTTCTTTTAGTGATGTATTCTTTCATTGTATGCACTTTCGATTGTTACATTGGCACGCGGTCAACTGTTATACCGATGGTTATTTTTTGCCTTCCTACTTGCATTGGATGGTAGTAATTTGAAGCAAGCGACTAGATCCATCTTAAGTACTTGTATCCACATCTTTGACGGATCACTCGCCTACTTGTCTATTGCTTTTTTTAATAATCAATTGCCGTATAGAAGACAGATTATTCTATTGATCATAATCAAATCATAATCTAGTCATAGTTTGAAAACTTGATTCAAGGATGTTGAATTACAATTTTACAAAGTTAATCAAACTGACCAAATCTGCTGCACATGGATGTACCAGGTCGCCCTTTAGCATACATTTTGAATAAAGTTGATAATATGTGTCATACACTCAGATTGACTTAGCTTCGTAGTTTTATCTATTTGTTGAAGTCTGAAAGATCTTCTGATCTTGTACCTTGCATAACTTACATGCCAGGCTACATCAATAATGCAATAATAAACTGAATATAACTAGCTAGAATAATGCAAGCAACCCTTGTCGATTGGTGTTCTTGAATGCAGTAACTATAATGAGTTACTAGAATAATGCAAGCAAAATTGAATTCTACGATTATTGCATTATTAATCTGATAGTCGATTCGTAGAAGCAATAATAAACTGAATATGACTTGCTAGAATAATGCAAGCAACCCTTGACGTACGTCGTTGTTGTTGGTGATCTTATATATATTTATTTTTGGGTTTCAATATGTAAGAAGCTAAGGTCTAAGATTCTACTCTAGATAGATAATGCTTGTTTAAGAAGTAAACAGAGGATCTTTACTCTTATCTGAGGGGATAAATAGCAAGGGCCGGGCAACGAATTGTAACCTAAATGACATTTTTTCAAATAATAATAAGACATTTCTTATGTCCACATTTATGGTAAAAGATGATAGCATAGGTTCAAAAATTAAATATTATACATGTCAACGAATCAAACCCGTCATGTCAGGCCTTGTGATCATATTTATATATAGCTACAGAATAATAGATGCATTAACTAGGGATATGAGACTTTCTTTACTATATATGTTCAAAAATAAGAGAAACGTGTGAGAGCTCTTCCTGTCTCCCCATGACTTCCTTTACTATTTTCTTTACGGCAATCCGTTACCGCCATTTGTTTTTTTTTTCTTTGTTTTGTAAGGCAGATCTATCGTTCTCCACTCACCGCCTACACCCACTCTCCCATCTTCTGTCCTTGTCGGCCTCTTCTCTGTCTACCCCTCTCATACAATTGCTTTGTTCGTCACGTTAAGCGCACACGCCGGCGCGCTATGTTGGAAAATCTAAAACTTTTAAGCAGTAGATCTACTACGTACCAACGGCGGAGCTAGGGGGCGGGAGGGGGAAAATGACCCCCCTGCCCACCACTGAATATAGGAGATCAATTATTTTAATTAATTTTTTAATATTTTTATTCAAGTTGTTTTATATTTTTAATATATTTTAGTTATATTTTTAGGGTTCGTTTCAAGGGAAATGAGATTTGATAGGTCTTAAATGCGGAGTACGATTTTATTTTCCAAGTTAAATTTCTTGCCTTTATTAGCTAACGTTTTATCTGTCTCAGAGGGAATAAGTGCAGCATTGTCGTATTAATTGTAGTCAATATTTTCCTCCGAGCTTTGAGTGGATAATGGTGAACCTTTTTTTTTTTTTTCAGTTTGAGATACTGGTCTATTTGTTTGAATCAAAATTTGTTGCTCCCTCACGATTGATTCCCAAGTAAAAAAGAAACTTGATTTTGTGTGCATTGTGTGGTTTTAAGTTATTGGGAATTTCCGTGTATAGATGGGAATACGATGGTCGGCTACTGATACTTTGCTTTGGTTGCTTTATTTTCTGCCTTGATATCTTCTAGATCTGGAAAATCTAGTCAATGTCACTATTTTTTTTTTTTTTTTAATCTTTTCAAAGTAGTCAATGTCACTTGGGTTGCTTTTAGCTATTTTGTTTGTTTTGTGCGCGTTTGTGATATGGGGTTGTTTTCACAGTTTTGGATTGTGGCTTTCTTGGACGCCACTTCCACTGCAAATGCAACGGTTTTTTAGGCGGATTAGCATCATTTATAATTTTTATTTTTGAAAAATGTTACTTATTACCGATGAAAATTGAATATATTTTCATTATACAGTATCATGATATAGCAAGTCACCATAACACCTCTTGTTGACATTGTATAGTATTGTACAGTCTTAACATTGTCTTGTTCAATCGTCCTATCCCTCCCCTAATTAAAATGCAACGCAAAGGTAAGCCTAAGGCTAGGCATCACGGGTGGCTTAACCCTTAGGTGGATTAGGTGGCTACTTAACACCCTCAATTTAATAAGGCATCAAATTAATAAATATTAATGAAAAAAATTTTCATAAAAAAAATATTTAATGCCCTAATTGTAGTCAATATTCTCTAATTAAGGCTTTCAATTAATAAATATTAATAAAGATTTATTTCATAAAATAAATATTTAAGACCCTAATTATAGTCAATATTCTATAACTAAGGTCACATATTATTGTGAAATATAAATAAGTAATTAATAATAGCTTTTGTTCACACGTAATTAATTAATAATTATAGTAAATAAGTAATTGTAGTCAATATGTTCTAATTAAGGCACCAAATTATAATAAAATTGATAATATTAAATAAGGAAATCAAATAATAGCTTTTATCCACACGCAACATTAAAAAATATAGTATTTATGGTTGGAGTCCAATGTTTGGTGTCTAACGTTCAAAATAAAATAAAAAAAAAAGATTAAATTAAGAATATAAAAAGTCTTTAAATATTCTATTTCCTTTCGAACTTCTCTCTTTATAAGTTTTCATTTTTTCTCTTTATTTCTCTATTTAAGTCTTATTCAAATTCGAATTCTTTTCTTATTATTCAATTTCATTATTTTCCAATAAGTCATTGTTTAAGTCTTTCAAATCATTCCATATCTAATCAATAATAATAAAAAAATGTTAGTTACTAAAAACTCAATCAGTCACTTGCATTAATTTTTTTTTTCATTTGATTTTAATAAATATTTTTACACTAATTTGTCTTTCCTAATTCAAGTTGAAAATGTTAAAAATCCGATCATAAAGATTAAAGCGGATTCGAAATAGTTCCTTTGAGAAATTAGGCTTTATATATTATTCTATTTTTAAAATTTACTTCATATATTATAGTCATAATAGAATTTTTTAACAATTAATGCTTCATTACTAAAGATCTTCAAACGTCTTCCTCCTAATAGCTTTTGATTGAATGATCGAGCCCACCGGTAGGGAACTTATTTATTTATTTTTTTGTTTTACTCGATGCGGGAAGAGGGGGGAAAGTGGCACTGGTAGGAAACTTATGATGCACGCTAATTAAAGAAATCTCAAAAATAATACATATACAGCCGATTAATTAACTTTCCTCCATTCAAATTTAAGGTATTGTATTATTTATTTAATTCAAATTTAAGGTATTTTATTATTTATTTAATTCAAACAATATCATAACTAAGGTAAATACATGATCAGCTATAGAATTAATCAAAAAGGAAGTTATATTTTTAAACAATATACACACTGATTTCACTAGAATGAAACAAGTTTAATTTAATGGCAGCCAAAAACCGTCATTATCTGAGTATTTTTTGGATCATAAAACACAACGTATGTATAAAAATATGGATTAGAGACATGTTAATAAAGATATATTGTCAAGCACGACATTGCCACGAGATGTGCATGGCATGTATTAATTAGGCTTATAAATGATAGGGACTCTTGTTTTGTTTTGGAACAAGAAATTATAGTACCTCATTCACGTTGTGTGGACAATACAACAAAAGTCCATATCATTTTCAATGCTTCATTAATTACTAAATTAGATGTTCGATTGCATGATAGTTTATGTATCCGCACAAGTTTTTGGTTGTTTCAACTTTTCACTGTTAAATACATGGATGATTGAATAATCGAGTCCAAATATCTTAGGTGTAATAATGAGAGGCGCCCATCATTTGGCAAGTCCAGCTATATATGCACTATTTAATAATTTTTTAATGTGTACTCTGATAGAAGTATTGAATTCATGCACATGATAGGAATGATTAAGAATATGAGATTCACTCCACTTGAATGATTCGACCTAAGGTTGTTGATCTGACCTAAGTGTCTTTATAAAAATAGTTGAATACTGGTAAAGTGAATCATGAGTTGGTACAATGTATAAATCCATCTCATGGCATTGTGTGAATTGCCTTAGTGTAACCATCTCTCACACATTTTGGAACCTTCCTAAAAGGAATTGGTGGAATTGGCTGGATAGTCGATTCTTAGAGGAGAATTAGATGGTTAGACTTTGTGATTTTTGAGGCGCAAAATACGAATTTTTCTCAGGCCAGAAAATTTGTCGACATTTGTAGAAATATCAATAAATTATGAATTTTTCTCGGCTTTTATTTTAAGCTGACGAATACCAATTCCCGACTTATGAAAACTTGACACATCAAATACGCGAACAAATAAATGCAGAGAAAAGTTTATTGGCGTTAATTAAATGATTCATGGGGTTTAAAAAATGCCAGGAATCACCATGCTTTTTGTAATGTAAAACATACACCTTTTTTTTTTTTTTTTTTTTTGAAAAATTAGCCTTGTGGGTTGTCTGTCTCTTAACACCCTAGACAAGACCACATATTAGTGGCTTTGGTACATACAATGTAGAAATTTACGATAAAATGTAAATTGTTAAGGAAATAGCATAACCTAAAAAGAAAGAAAACACACCCAGTCGAATCACATGATGAAGTCCCAAAATTGGGCTTCCAAAAAAAAGAAAAAGCTTCTGTCTAAGTGCAAGTAGCACTTGAGCCAAAAAGTTCGGGAAAAATCACCCGGAATACACTCGAAAAAGTCATGAATGGGAAAGTTCCTACACACCTCTATCACGTATGCAAGATAAGTTTACACTGCCTCTTTCACTTGCGTTTATTAATTATGTTTCTAATATTGCCATGAAAGAATGTCATTTATGGAAAACCTTTACATTGCCTTTCATATTTTAAGGCTAAGCTGAAATTTCATTTAAAAAACTCTTAAAGCTAGTATTGTTATCTCTTGCAGACTACTCTATCGAGTGCCAACTTGGCACAACACCAAAAAAGAGTAAAAAAGAGAGTAATATAATAGCGCTGCAACACTGGATGGGTATCGGTCTCCGTCAAATTCACGATTGATACACGTGAGCGCTCAACTTTAAATTTACAAAAACCACTTGCAATAGAGCAAATCCTTATAGGGATTGTGGTGGTTGTTTTGCTACAAAGCCTTTAAAACTCCATCTATTTCAACTCATGAAAAGAAATGTTTTTTGGATTTTCTTAACTAAAAACTAAACAAACTTAAATTAATAACAACTAACTTAAGTAATTAAAGATAAAGGAAGAAGGAAAAGTATAGGGATTTGATTTCATCCAATCCGCATACTACAAGCAAACTACATCTAGCATGGATCTTTTAACATAAGCATAAAATAAGAGTGTAAAGGTTGTCAACTCTACAACTAACTTAATATAAAAATACTTTCAAGGGAAAATAATAGAACATCATAGTTACACATTAATTACCCACCTACTCATCTAAATGTGAGGCAACTCGTGTTCCCTAGCATGTAATATAAATTCTCTTAAAAGCTTACACAATTCTATGGAAAAAGCATAAGATATCATAGATTCCCACTAAACTTTTCACTTACTCTAAATTAAACTAAGTGTGGATTGAATCTCATCAAACTCACATAAAATCATGTGAAATAGCATCATTGCATAGCCTATGTTCCCCCAATCAAAGACAATGGAAACATAAATTTCATTCAAGATAACAACACTTTCTCATAGACAAGAAAAAATAGTTTTTCTCAAAATGATATATTATAAAAATCAATCTCTTTGGCTACACAATCATTATACAAAATGTGTAAGATCCTAGCTAAATATAATCAACCCATAGCACTTGGAAAGAATTCCACAAAAACCCTATAAAAGGTTTAGTTTCTCATAGAGGATTTAGAAATCTCCATTTGATTGGAGAAACCATTTCCTAATGAGATTAAGAACTATGGATCCTGTTCTACCTACTGTCTCAATAGCAAAAGAATGCAAAATAAGCTAAAAACTACACTGAAAATAAATTAAAACGAACATACTGCCTCTCTCGGTCAGTTTTTTACATATATGGGGAAAGAGAGCTTTGATCTTTTCTACAAGATAAGATAAGGTAAAAATCTTCAATCCGGCTGTTAGGAGACTTTTGAGGAGAGATTTCGGCACCCACCATAGCCTACCAAGTCGCAATCTTTGATAAAAAATATCATCTTGCTGTCATATGATGTCAAAGATCTTTTACATTTCTAGAAGCTTCAGTGGCGATTGATCCAAGCTGCTGGCGATCGATCCAAGGCTGCGATCGATCCAAACTTTTTGTGATCGATCCATAGAAAGTGGCGATCGATCCATGGGCATTTCTTCAACTCTTCAACTTTTCCTTGATGTCTCTTTAAGCCTAATGTTAATGATTTGCTTGTATTTTTCATTAGGACCTAAAAATAAGACAAACACTAAACACAACAAAATATTAAATTTACAACACAAACTAAGACATTACAATTGCAAGTTAAGGGATTTGAATGTGAAACATTCAACAATGATGGTTAGACTCTGCGACCCATAATATTTGCTTTCCAAAGCTAAAGAAAGAACGACAACTATGAAAAAGAAGAGCAAGACCCAAGTGAAAAGCTTCTTAGATTCCATGCTCGGAAGCCCTTTAAATAACAAAAGGCTACATCACCAAGTACACCCCACTCGCTTCCAAGCGGCGCATTTCAATGCCGAACCCTTCATGTTCACCTCTAAGAAAAATCTCGTAGTAAGAGCCTCCATAAAAGCTAAATTCTATTTTAATACACTACTATATATATTGATTGTAGAGTCAAGATCCTGAGTTGCTCCTAGCTAGCACTGGGCTCTCAAGAACCAAAATTTCCCTAGCACTAGGTTCCGAGCACTCTCGTTGATCTGGGGGAGATACTTCGTAAGGTATGCCAATTTTCGAACAAACCAGCAATTATTTCAGATATAAAACAAAGCGAGTCCAAAAAACTAGCTCAAATAGTTCAAAAATCTCTGAAATGAAGGTGGATCGCCGTTGAAGTATTGTACAATCGAAAGAAAAAAGAGTTGTCCTCAACCAAGCCAGCTTGAACTCTCTCAACAAAAGCACTGCCTATATCAGCGGTGAGGAGATAGCTCATGCTTTACATTTGAACAACTGTCCTCCAAAACACCAGAATACCGACTCAAAAAGCCAACCCAATAACTTCAACTCACACGTGAACAAGGGTTCAAGATCCTTCGGTTGGATCAATTCAAAGTCCAAGGATCCTTCCAAAAAGATCATGAAGAATATAAAAAATAAATATCAGTGAGCAACACTCGAGATAAGCGATTACTTTCCTTTGTGTTCCTTCTCACTTTCGAAATTTAATTATCTAACACTACTTATTGAACACGTTTCACATATGATACGGTCCAAGAGACCCGTATGGTTAGTGTCTGTCATTATGTGTAGATCCCAAAACAAAGGATAGACTATTGGCCGATTTAAAACAAAATGATGAAAACGCTTTCCATTTCAGAATTCAGCCCCAAGCAATTTGATGAATCTTCTACTTGAGCAAATTCTGCATATGGTTGCACACATCAATCATAGGCCACGTACACCGTCCAACAAAACCAGAAGCCTTGATAAGTCAAGCCTCACTTCTGAGAAAGTCATCTCAATGGCTCTATTTCCATGAGCACAGTCAAAACGTCGCTCTTGTTCAGCATGAAGAAGAGACCACAAGCTGGTCCCTCACCATCGAGATTTGAACTTCCTCCAAGTTCGGACCGCACACACTATTGGACGCATGCGGCATTGGGGGGTACTTGTTTCAAATTTAATGTTGTTACATATTTTTCTTGACCATATAAATGCAGGGGAAGAACTCATGGCATACAGAGATCATTTCTGAACTACCGGCACCTTAGCAACTCTCCAGAACCCTAGGTATTACGCGGAATCTCTTATGAGAAGTCACCCTCCGAGCTAAACAATTACGAGAGCCAAAACTTCCAAAGGCCGCCTCCCAACTGAGCCCAAGAGTTGCTGCCAATATGATACATTGTTTAATGGACCATGAACAACCTTCACCAACAATTACTAAGCAAATTAACAACTTATTTGTGAATTTCAGGTAATCTGTTTAACAACACGATTTGAGAGCCACACGATCACCTCCGAGAACTACTCAGGTTTGACGTGACCCCACCAAAAGTACCGCTCAAGGACGGTTCGTCCCAAAGCTTACACCGAAAACGAAGACCGAGGGGTATTCACTTTAATATTGTTATCTACTATTAATAATTGTATAAGTAAAGGAGAAAACGCTTAAATTTGAATCTTTACGAACCAACGTAAAGAATAAAAAATCATCTCTGACTTCGGCTACACATGGCAATCAAGGTTCTCAGGAGTAACAAGATCGGACAGATCGGTCTAAAGGGAAACATGCATCGCTGCTTAGCCCCAGCTTCTATACATGCATAGTGGGCCCACATTCCATGCAATTAGTCCACAAAAATTGATGATGCTTGGAACTCTTTCATGACTAAAGCGCCCATTTAGAAAGCTCTAGATTTCGAGCTGTGCAACAAAATCCATCAATCAAAAGATGGTCAAGCTCATTCAACATGGCCTATTCCAACGACTTATTGGTACCCAGTTCAACCAAGGAAGAATGGTTGATCATACAGTTTGAGTGTCTCACAACAGGCATCTTCTACTATATAAGAAGGGCCCACTTTATTACTTACACATCATAGTTGATCTTTCAAAATTTTGTGAGCGCAAGTTGAATTTTTTTGAGCTACAGCTCCAAAACCTCAAGGATCAAGAATCCTAAGAGAAGATCCCGAGGGTCAAAGATTCAAACGCCAAAGGTTCAACAACTTTTGACAATCAAAATTGGGTAAAATTTTTACTAATTATTTCACATGCCAATTACTTGCAATAATCAAATATCGATATGTGAGATCATTATTACTTATCGCCCAGTTAATTAGGTTGATTGAGATTATAGTCTCTTTATGCGTGAACTAATTAGCAGCAAAGATGCTGCCACGTCTTCTGCATATAGTGAGCTTTTATAGGACACAACCTGTTAGCTCCACCAGGTGCCACCAAGGATCAGCATATGGCAACACCTCGACTGTTCCTAGGCGCATAAGTGACCGGTAAATGGCAACACCCCAACTGGTCTCACAAGATGCCCCAATATGCAGAAAAACCGCAGGGCAGCCTATTTAGGCTTGAAATCCAAGTCCATAATGATCTCTTGACTCTCCAAAGTAGTTGGATCAAGCACTCCACATCCATGGAATGCCGAACATTTGAAAAAACATCACCAAAAATTATAAAAGTTATCTCGAGTGCAAATATTTTTTCACTAACAAGTTTGGGATGTTTTCACCTTGTGTTTCCAATGATTTCAGGCAACCAAGTCAAAACAATCAAAGATCCCGACCCTTGGAGCACAAGCTTGAAGATTGAGAACCAGTGTTCTAGTCACAGAGGTCTTAACCTCTTGGCGTACAAACCTGACATTGAGAATTAGTGTTCTAGTCACAAAGAACCTGACATGCTGATCCGGAGCACAAGCTTGAAGACCCAATCTCCTGGAGCACAAGCTTCAAGACTGAGAATCAATGTTCTAGTCATAGAGGTCTTAACCTCTTGGCATATGAACCTGACATTGAGAATCAGTGTTCCAGTCACAGACATCTTAACCACTTGGCGCACGAACCTGACATAAAGACCGATGTCCTAGTCAAGGGGTTCCAACCTCTAGGTGCACGGGCTTGGAGAGAAGACCAATGTCCTAGTCAGGAGACTCTGGTCTCTTATTGCATGAGCTTGGATTGAGATCGAGAGAGTGCCCGACCAACTGGGAGAGTACTCGGCACCCAGCGTAGGCATGAGAGCTTTGGATCCTTGCCTTCGACAGTCCTTGGACATAAGAGCTTACAAGCTCTTACCATCGACATACAATCTCGGTAAACCCCTTTCAGTTATTAATTCAGTACATGAATACTTTTATATTTTGATGATTAAAGTTATTATTTTCTTATTGACTAACTTGGACCAAGGTCCTATTACTATCAAGATAACCAGCAGCAAAGCTGCTACATGCCTTTTTGTCTTTAAGTTTCTACAGGAAGCACGAGAACATATAAAGCTCTCCTTAGTTATATGGGCAAAATATTAGCCCGAACATCATCTATTGTGATCTGATAGGATCGACAAAGACCTTGATTCGTGTCAACCCATAAGACCTTCACACTTCCAAGATTACTACTCTAGACATCTGACAAACGACACAACGTTCTCACAAAGAAAAACTGAGTTAACCCTAATCACAAGTGTACCAAGGATCCCTGATACCTGACTTTTTGAGCAAGTCAGCCATAGGGATCGGGGGGTAACTGTTGGGGATAAAATACCCCTTTACAGCATAGGTCCACATGGTTGACACATGTATGGCCAAGATGTTATTTGACCAAAAGATGAGATCCCTTAAAATAGGAAAAGGGAGACCACTAGAGGAGGACTTCTTCTCTTTGGTCTCTTTCTCTCTCTCTCTGATAGGAGCTCTCCATGAGAGCTCCGATTCACAGGTTCTCCCCATAGAGGGAGAACTACGAGTCTCTCTAGAACCCCACTTTATCTCTCTCACTTTATATAAACATGCTAACTTAAGTATCAGAGGGTCGTCGGCTCCGGCCGAGGACATTATGATGACTTCTTCATTTTGTAGATATTCCCCTATCATGCTAGGGGAGCCTACTCTCAGTTCAACCGCACAGTGACTGTTAGGGTCGTTGGCTCATAAAAGGAGACAACCTAAAAATTGTACTAACAATGTTGAACATGGAATATATTGAGGTGAACAATGTTTTGGCTTTTGTGTATGTACAAGAATATTCTAGTTTTTTTAAGGATTATGGATTTTTTTTTTTTTTGGTTATCATTCTAGCTTTGGTTTGGTTGTGAAGTGTATTTGCATTAATAGATAAAACTTGATGGAGCAGGTAAATTATTAAATATTCCAGTCAGTTTATAAGAAACCGACCTGAAATAGAGACGATTTGGGACAAACCGACCCCAACCCGAATTCTAGACTGATATAGGCCAACGATTTTCAACCGACTCCAAATAACCGACTAGAACACATTCTAGGACTGTGCTAGTGCTGGTGAGGTTCCGGTGCTTGTGTTGGTGCCAATTTTGTGGCAGTGACGATGACGGTTTCAATGCCTGTGCCGGTGACCGTGCTTGTGTCAGTGACGATGTCTGTGCTAGTGTCAGCGCCAATTTTGAAGTTAGTGCTTGTGTCGATGACAATACCTGTGTTGGTGTTGGTGCCTGTGCATGTTGCCGTGCCTGTTCTAATGCCTGTGCCGATACCAGTTCGGTTCCTATCTCGGTGCCTGTGCCGAGTCCGATTTTGGTGCTGTGTCGGTGCCTGTGTGGGTGCCAGTGCCTGTGCCAATTTCGGTGCTGGTGAATACAGTGGCGGAGCCAGGATTTTAGTTTAGAGGGGTCAAAATTAAAAAAAATAAAGTTGCACAAAAATTGAATAAAAATATGAAAAAATATAACTAACAAAATAAATAAACAATTCAAACAAAATTTAATTATTGTTTAAAACATATAAATGTAACTTACAATTTATCTTATTATGCTTAGCTTTAATTTATTCAGTTGGAGCTCAATAGAATCATTATTGTTTTCCATAATCTTTAAGTAATTACAGTTATATATTTCATACAATTAAAAAAAAAAATATATATATATATATATATAAGCTTGCATTGACATTTTTATTATTTAAAAATAAATCAGTGTAAAAATTTAACTACATATTGAAACTTTTGCAAGAAAGAGAAATTGTCAAAAATGACTGATTTTTTGCTCTGTTTTAAACAATCTTTTCACTAGACACCTCTTCAAAAATTTACTAAAGAGTTGATTTAAATTGTTGAATGGCTTGAAGTTTAGACATTTGACTGGCTCGAAACAGCAAATCGCAAATCTAGAGACTGAAATCGCCGTGGCACTAGTAAGTCTGGTATATTCTTCAAATTGTGTTAAACTACGTGCATTGTGAAATTGCCACACAGTTTAGGTTTCTTGACTTTTTGTATATCTTAATCATGAAACACAAGTCAAAAAAATGCTATGTACATGTAACATCTTCAATGATTAGCTGATATGAAGCCCAAACTCCATCGTCATAAATTAAAAAAAAAAGATATTGCAACTCCCAGTTTTCCCAAACACCAGGAAAATCACTACTAGCTCACGCTGAAATTTTAATAAAACGGAGCGTTCAGTGTTCTCAACTTTGAACACAAGTAAAAAAACGCAGAAGACCGAAAAAAAAGAAAAAGAAAAAGAACAAAAAAAAGGCGATGAACAGAAGTAAAAAAAAAAAAAAAAGTAACGCTTCACTCTCACGCTGAAGGTTAAAATTAATCCAAGCTTCAACGTCACTGTGTGGTTCTCAAGGTTTAATGAAACGGAGCATTTTTCTCAAGATTCAAAGTTTTAAATTAGCAACTCAAGATTGCTTAGAACGCACTGTTTTATATCATCTTCTTCGTGAGTCTTAACCTAATTTTCTAAATCTCTGAAACTGATCACAAACAGCAAAAGTCTGAACTTGAAATGTCATCTGCTGCTTGCCCCTACCAATAATTTCTATGGCATTATGCCCCCAATGAGTGGTTGACGGTGGGCAAAAGGGTATTCAAAAAAATTCTACCAGCTGTAAGGTAAATTTTGGAGGGTTGAGAGGGGGCAAATGCCCCTGCTCAACCTCCCTCCCTCCGCCTCTGGGTGAATGTGATAGTTTCAGTGCCTATGCCGATGACAATGTAACATCCATAGTCCATTAGTACTAGGTTTGTCAATTACTTCTCTCAGAAGTGCAAAGAATCATAAGGTCTGCCAGACCAATTAATTAAATGCAATGCATGAATAATATAACAGAAATAGTGTCAATTAAAATTTGCCTCTTGGTTTTCAAAGGCCAAGTCTGACATTTATTACATACTGAAAATTCATACTAAATAAGCCTAAATCCTGAAACTTGTGCCGAAGCACTTATTGACAAGAAATAAAGTAATATGCAAATAGGATGAACTTAATAGTTAACCCTATCCCTATTCTGGCCTCCTAATACGGTGTGCTCACCACCTGAAAACAAAAATAAAAGTGAATGAGCAAAAAAGGCTCAATAAGTATATCCCTCAACCATAAATAATTGGGTTAAATTCGTTTTCTTTAGAAGCATTTTACTCAACATGCAGAATCTCTTGTAAACACTTCAAATAACATTTATTATAAAATACTATATAATTAAAGAGAAAATCCTCTTTTCTATCCAAAACCAATTTTTCTAACAAAACTATGTTTAAGACATTTCTTTCATTTGGAATCTATAAGTTCAAGGGTTATATCCAACACTTCTCATAATAGGGCCCATGTACAGTGTTACGCCCAGTGTACTAGGGTTGCGCGGTCTTTGTTATCATGGTTACGCATGTGGTAGTAGGCGTGCTCTCTGACCAGCCGATTAACTTATTGGTGCACTCAGCTTGGCAAATAAATGATGGATTACCACCTTCTGGCAGAGCCTCTTTCAGTGGTTGCGCCTCCATCCTAGCATCGATACTAAGCTCTTTCTTCTCTAGATTCTCTTGGGCCAAAACTATTTCCTCCATACACGTACCCTCATCTTATAAAACTTTTCTCATTTCTTTTATTTCTCTTGGTATCTTTGGGTGTCATGTAGGAGGGTTTTTACATCTTGTACTTTTCCGATTTATCATTTTCTACAAGAAATTCTTTCCCGATTCTTAAACTTTCAAAAAATAGAGATTTACTATAATTAGAAAACTATTTGATAGACAAGAACTTTCTAACAACAAAAGATTTATATCGTAAGCAAGGTAAATTCATAAAAACATGTTTAAAATAAGTATTCATTCATAACACATGAGGTGCTAAAAGACAATTAAATAAATAACATGTCGTAAAATGACTTTAATTAGAAAGATTAAGGAATCTACTTACTTCATCATGACTGTAGTTAAAAGAAATTCTTCAACAACTAACTAGTCACCTAAATAAAGGTTCAGATGTATTACTACTCTCATATCCCATACTAAAATAAAATCTTACTATTATGGGTTCGGCTTATTTTTCAAATCTTAAGTTCTTTTAAAACAAAAACAACCGAAACACCAATACATCACTGCTCAAGTAACGTCCCTGAGACAAGAAAAGAGTAACATGAAAGTAGAAGAAAAAAAAAATAATAAAAGGGCTGGTGTAGATACACATATGGCCGAATGTGGCTATGGCAACTTGGTGAGAGAAAACCCAAAAAGAAAACCTTGTTTCTCTCAAGTAGGCAGCACGTGTTGGTTGGTAGGATTTAAAAGAAAAGGCACTCTTTTGTTTCTTAAGAATCAGGAAGGAGGAAAAGAAATATACAAGACCAAAAAAAATATAGAAATGATTGTTTTCCTTCTTTTAATTATCTCTTGTCCATCTCCATATAAAGATGTGTGCAAATCTACCATTGAATTATGGGATCACATTTGTGGCCTCATAATTCAATGATGAAATTTTGAACATCTCTTGTATGAATATGGGCAAAAGATAGATGTGTAGCATCTCCCAAAAAAATATGACTACACGTGATTCCTGGTGGTTCTTACAAAAGGCTTGACTTTATAGATTTTTGTTTATAATATATCCTTATCTAGTACGATACTTTATGCAAGAAGCCAAACCAACCATTTTTTATTGTTAAAACAATCACATAAGAAGACTAAAGAGATGAAGGATAAGGTAGTATGAAGCAATACTTATAGAACTTGAGAGAGAGAGAGAGAGAGGTGAGGCAGCCGACGTTCCAGTAGGGAGAGAAAGAGGCTAGGTATGCGATTTGAGAGAAACGTGTGCGAGGGAAAAAGAAGAAATAAAGACGACTGTCGGTTATTAGGGTTTGTTTTATTCTTTTTAATATAAGGAATAGAAAAACTAGTTGATGTTTGGGTAGTAAAAAAATAACTTCATGTTTTTTTTTTTTTTTAAATAGATCAATCAACTTTAAAATAAAGAAATCATTATCATTAATATTTTATTCTCATTAAAATTTGTTTATTTAATTATTATTATTATTATTTAAACTCTTAGCTTTGATCCATTCTCATTACTAGTCAAAGTCCACCCTTCCTAGAATCTGGACTGTTACTAATTTACTATTCTATTCCTAGAAGAGAATCAGATTGTTACAAGTGCCTTTGCATGTACCGGTGTCGATGCCTGTACCTGTGCCTGTGCGGGGTGTCGTTTCCAATGTAGTGCCTGTGCCTTTTTCGATGCCATTGACGGTGATGCTGCCTGTGCCCGTGCCTTTTGTCTGTGACAATTTTAATGCCTACGCCGATGATGGTACCTTTGCCTGTGCCGGTGACGGTGCCTGTGCCTTTACCGGTTCCGGTTCCGGATGTTGGTGCCAATTTCGGTGTCGGTGACAATGCATGTGCCTGTGCCGGTGCCGGTTTCGATGCTGGTGTATGTGCTTTTGCTGGTTCTGGTGCGTCTACCTGTGGTAGTGCCGGTTTTAGTTCCGGTGCCAGTGCCTGCACTGGTGCTGGTGCGCGGTGACGGTGATGGTGCCTGGTGCGATGTCGCTTCCAGTTCTAGTTCCAGTTTTAATGCTAGTGCCCTTGCCAGTGACCAGTCACGGGTTTAATGCTATGTTGGTGCCGGTGACGCGTGCCTATGTCGGTGCCTGTGCCGGTGCTAGTCTCGGTGTCAGTGACGATGCCTATGCTTGTGCCTATGCAGTTTCGGTGCTGTTGCTTATGTTGGTGCCGATTCTGAGGCTGTGCCAGTGCCTGCACAGGTGACATTGACAATTTTAAATGGCTACGCCGATAATGATGGCATGTGGCTTTTGCTGGTGACGGTTTCGTTGCCAGTTTCGATGCTGGTGACGGTGATGGGTTTTAGTGCCTTTGCTTGTGCCGGTGATGGTTTAGTGCCTGTGCCGGTGCTAGTCTTGGTGTCAGCGACGATGCCTATGCATGTGCCGGTGCCAGTGCCGGTTTCGGTGCTGGTGCCAGTGCCGGTTTTGATTGCTGTTGCCTGTGTCAGTGCTGGATCTGGGGCCTGTGCCGGGTGACTACACAGGAGTTGTTAACAAGTTTAATGTCTATGCCAGTGACGATGATGGTGCATGTGCCTGTTCCGGTGCCCGTTCCATTGCCAATTTTGGTGTGGGGGATGTTGACGTTTTTAGTGCCTATGCTGGTGACGGTGCTTTGCCTTTGCCTATGTCGGTGACGATGCATGTTCCGATTTTGGTGTTGTTGCCTGTGTCGTTGCGGTTTCGGAGCCTGTGCCGGTGCTCGTTGCATGTGTCATCAACATTCTCAATGGTTTTGCCAGTGACGATGATGGTGAATGTGCTTGTGACGGTTTTAATGGTTTGCCAGTGGACGGTGCCTTTGCCTATGTCGAGGCCAGTCTTAGTGTTGGTCACGATGGCCTATGCCGGTCCCAGTGCCAGTTTCACTTCTATTGCCTGTTGTCGGTGCTTTCCAGGAGTTGTGCCGGTGCCTGCGTAGGTGACGTTGTCAATTTTAATGTCTATGCCTATGACGGTGATGATGCATGTGCCTGTGCCGATGCCCGTTCCGTTGGCAGTTTCGGTGCTAGTGACAGTTTTAGTGCCTATGCCGATGACCGTACCTTTGCTTGTGTCGGTGATAGTGCCTGTGCTTGTTTTGGTTTCGGTGCTGGTGCGTGTGCCGGTGACAGTGATAGTTTCATTGCCTATGCCGGTGACAGTGCCTTTGCCTGTGTCGGTGATGGTGCTTGTGCTTGTGCCGGTTCCGGTTTCGTTGCCAGTTTCAGTGCCAGTGCCTTTGCTTGTACCCGTTTTCATGCCTGTGCCAATGCCAGTATTGGTGCCGGTGACGGTTTCAGTGCCTGGGCTAGTGACACTTTTAGTGCCTGGGCCGGTGACGATGTTTGTGTCTGTACTTGTTCCGGTTCCGATGCTATTTTCAGTGCCTGTGCTGGTGACGGTAACGGTTTCAACACCTATGCCGGTGACGATGCCTTTGCCTGTGCCAGTGACGGTCATGGTCATGGTGCCAGTGCCATCGAAGTTGCCCGTGCCTTTTTTGGTGACGATGACAGTTTTATTGCCTGTGCCGGTGACGTTGCCTTCGTCTGTACCGGTGACAGTGAGGGTGACAGTGGCAGAGCCTGTGCCGGTTCCAGTTTCGGTGCCTGTTCCGGTGTTGGTGCCTGTGCCGTTGACGATGATGGTTTCAATGGCTTTTCCAATGACGGTGCCATTGCTATTGCTTGTGCCAGTGACGGTGAGGGTGGCGGTGCCAGTGCCGGTGGCGGTGTGATTTTCACTATTGGTGATGGTGACGATTTCAATGCCTGTGCCAGTGACGTTGCCTGAGCCTGTGCCGGTGACAGAGACGGTGATGGTGGCGGTGCCGGTGGCGGTGCCATTTTCATTGCCAGTGATGGTGATGGTTTCAATGCATGTGCCATTGACGTTGCCTGAGCCTGTGCCGGTGACAGAGAGGGTGATGGTGCCGGTGCCGGTGGCTGTGCCTGTGCCGGTGCTTGTGCTAGTGCCAGTTTTGGTGCCAATGCTGATGGCTTTGCCTATACCAGTGATGGTGCCTGTGCAAAGATAGCAAACAAAGTCTAGAACATCCAATAATCACCTTAAAACACCAAAAATCTCTTCAAACTAGCTAGATGGGGGTTTGAACCACCCTCATAATTGTCTAGAGACTTTTGGAGGTTGTTTAACCAACCCTGGGACAATTTTTTTTTTTGTTTTTTTGTTTGCTTCGATTCATGCATGACAGACTCATGCCTTAACAAGTAATTAGAATTACACATAAATAACAAGTTAGAATGATCGAAGATGCATGCACTTACCAAAAAAGAGACACAGGCATGTGAACAAAAAAAAAAGGGTGATGGGGTTGACATGCGCAAAGGCAGCAAACAGATAGGTCTTCACGGAAGGTATTTTGGCCACCGGGGTTGGCAATTTATTGTCGCAATGCCAGTATCCGGCTTTCACTTCGGTAATATTACCAGTATCAAAGGAAGCCATTAAAAGGAATGCGAGGCAGTAGACTCTTGCCTGCTATAGGTATGAGAATATATTGAGCTATTGCTTGGAGCTTTGAGAAGAGAGTGCAAGCGTATATATAGGCTTTCGTTTTACCCTTTTGGAGTAATCTACTTGCTTTACTAGCTAGTAAATTATCTGATATGATGCATTAATCTGTGGTAAAATTGATAACATGCACTCGATGGGGACGTATTAATCTGTGCTGGCGTCAGGCTTCCACGTCCGCATGAGACGAAATAATAATAGGGGCTTTAGACCGAGATGCATTGTAAATGATATGGATTCCCGTACGTTATCAAAGATGTTCAAACGTCTCAATTCCTCCTTTTCAATTGCGTGATAATTTGGAGCTTCTCATTACTAAAGGTAAGATGAATGAATTGACAGTCCAATACGTGAAATTAATTAAATACCTGAAGTATCAAAATAATCAAATAATATGAAAAGTTACTTAATTATTCAAATATCAGACATCTTGATTTTATACAAGCTAGACATATATAGTTCATTTTGGACTGGGAAAATGTATGAAGCAGTACAATTTCTACTGCAATTTGGCCTTACAAACTCATGTGGTAATATCTCAATGGCCGGTGAAAAAATTGAGTAACAAAATTTGAGCTGACGTGATAAATGCTATATGGACTACCATATCAATTTGCAAAAAATTTGTAGTAAAAAGTATAATACCCTCGCAACATTCTTTTGAATGGTATTCAACCCTAAAAGTGGATTAAATGAGCAGTTAATTAATAATTTATCGAATATGATTGAAGGTGCACAATGCTACAACCCTTAAGTGGATTAGGTGGCAGGCGTCTAAGGCTCACAATTTAATAATATTAATGAAAAAGTTTAACATAAATAAAAAAAAAAAATTTGAAGGCCCTAATTATAGTTAATATTCTCTAATCAAAGCCTCAAATTATGATAAAATGTAAAGAAGTAATTAATAATAGCTTTTGTCAACATGTAATTAATTAATAGTTATGGCAAATAAATAATTATAGTCAATATTCTCTAATTAAAGTTCCAATAGATAACAATAAAATCTGATCTCCAGATCAGAACTAACGCAGTGGCGAGGGGCCACGGGACGGCTGGCCGTAGCAGTGGGCGGCGTGGCGTGCTGTGGACGAAGTGTGCTTCACAGCTGACGGCGTGGGCATGGCAGAGAAGGAGAGTGACTCAGGCGACGCGTGGCAAGAGAAAAGAAGAGAAAGAGAAAGGAAGAGAAGAGAAGAGAAAGGAAGAGAAGAGAAGAGAAAGGAAGAGAAGAGAAAAGAAGAGAGGGAGAGTGATTCAGGCGACGGGCGTGGGCATGGAGAGAAGGAGAGTGACTCAGGCGACGCGTGCAGAGAAAAGAAGAGAAGAGAAAGGAAGAGAAGAGAAAAGAAGAGAGGGAGAGTGATTCAGGTGACGGTGTGGCAGAGAAAAGAGAGAAGAAAAAAAAGAAGATGAGAAAGAAGGAAAAAGAAGAGCAGGAGAAGAAAAGGGTTGGACGTTGGAGTAGATTCGGAGAGATGAAGTCTCAGAGAGAGTTGGGGTTGGGGGATTTTAGGTTTTTCTCAGAAGAAAAATATGAATTTAATACTAAGGGGATTTCATGCGGGGCGGGGCGGTTTTACCCGAAAATCAAAAATACAACCGATATCCGATCCGACTCGCACGGGTATTCAAAAACCTCACCCGCACTCGAAAAAAAATAAAGAAAAACCGAGATTTGCGGGCGGGTGGGGCGGGGCGGCGATTGTACGGGTCGAGCCGGGTTTTACTCACCCTAAATGCAGCTGGGTGATTGCGGTATGAAAAGGGGCATTTTTGCACCAATAGATGCTGAGTTTAGGTTGGATATAAATAAGTTCAGAGAGACGTCCATTCAAATGCCATAGATTTCATGTGAGAGATATCAACCAAATGTGGTCCATGGCTTTCACCGTTAATGGAAGTATTAAAACTTTGAAAACAACCCCACATCACAAAACGTGTACAAACAAACAAAAAGCTAAAAAAAAGGGCAAACTAAGCAACCCAAGTGATATTGACTAGATTTTTCCACCTTAGCCAGTCACAAAACACGGTACTGCTTAATTCCCAGATCTAGAAGATACCAGCAGCAGAAAATAAACAACCATCGGTTGATTTCCCATCTATACTCGAAACCCAATTAACTTAAACCACACAATGCACACAAAATCCAATTTCTTTTTTTTACTTGGGATTCAATCATGAGGGAGCAACAAATTTTGATTCCTTACTTTGTAACCCTGCTCTTGTTTTTGAATGAATGAAGGATTTATTAAAAAAAAAAAAACAAACAAACAAACAATTTTGATTCGAACAAATCAACCATGCAGAATCCTCAAACTAAAAAAAAAAAAGGAAAAATGAGAAGAGAAACTACATCTAACAACCTAAAATCAGATCTTTCTCATAATATACTGCACACATTGT
>FXXK01000498.1:5955-18503 GCA_900184695.1 Betula pendula | reverse complement strand
AGTGTCTACACACATCTTTTTCGTAACTTGCAAAATGTGTCGCGTATAAAAATAGACAGCGTACATATTTAATATAGTTCCATAAATAAGCGTGGTATAGATGGCTATAAAAAGGCGGAAGAATTGACCCTGTTATTCTTTGATTTTTTTTTCTTTATATTTTCTTAGCCACTTGCATGCGTTATTATTCACTGCCTCAAGCTTTCATCACTACCAAATGTTATAAAAGAGATTTGCTGCCTACAGCTAGCACACATAATTATTACAAGCGAAAACAAACTTGACAAATTGAATAAGATCTAAACTTATGAAACATTGACGGGATGAAGAGGTAAGACGGCGTGCAGTGCTTTTGCAAATGGAGGTTTATAAAGGTATACTAGAAAACCGCTCTAGCTATTTATAAACAATGCCTTTTCTGGTACACAACTCTACTATAATTTATACCAGATCAGATCTGATCTGAGATCAGATTTCAGATCAGATCTGATCTGAGATCAGATCAGATCTGATCTCAGATCTGATACCAGATCACATCAAATCTGATCTCAGATCAGATCTGGTTTGATCGGGTATTTACCCGCCCCGCGCCTCGCCCCGCCCCGCCCCGCATACCCGAAACCCGGCGGATTACAGTTAAAACATGCGGGTTGCGGGTTTCCGGTTTGCAAATCCGAGCACTGCGGGTCGGGTGTCGGATATCCGCGATATCCGACCCAATCCGACCCGTGCTCACCCCTAGCTGCATTTAATTTTTCTGCTCTGGTATGTATCCAATTTATCCATATTTCAAGATTCAGAGGCCTGTCCCAGTCTGGTTCCGTCCCTGATTACATTGTTTGGTTCCGTGCATGATCATAATCAATGTTTAAGACCATCGATCTTACATATATAACAAACAGATAAGGATTTTTTAATAATTTTTTTAAAATTTGAAATTTTCAAATTATGTTATTTGAGGCCGTTCCTTGCATCGAACTATTTTAAAAAAAAAAATTAAAAATGTGACATATTACCAAGATAGTAAAAAAGAATTTTTCCTTCTAAAAAGCTTCTGGATGTTGTAAGAACCCTAGGACATTTGGGATTGCTTGGATGCATGTTCGAGGCTCGAAAAGGCTTGAAATTGGTACTGGAAAGCACCAGGATCGATCCTGGCACTAGCAGCCAGGATCGATCCTAGACCCCTTAAGATCGATCCCAGCCTTCAAGATTGATCCATGATCCCTCATGATTGATCCCAAACAGTCTGGAATCAGGTAGGATTGATCCTAGACCCCTTAAGATCGATCTCAGCCTTCAGAATTGATCCATGATCCCTCATGATTGATCTCTAACAGTCTGGAATCAGGTAGGATTGATCCTAAACCCCTTAAGATCAATCCCAGCCTTTAGGATTGATCCATGATCCCTCATGATTGATCCCAAATAGTCTAGGATCAGGCAGGATTGATCATAGACCCCTTAAGATCGATCCCAACCTTCAGGATTGATTAATGATCCCTCATGATTGATTCCAAACAGTCTAGATTAATCCCAAAACCCTTAGGGTTGATCCCAACTATCTTGAAAACCTATTTTTGTAGTGTAGGTCTCTAAGTGTAGTTTAAGTTTGTGATTAGTATCTTGTCTGATTATATGTTGGTTTTTAGTACATGAAGTTAGAATGTCTAATAATTCATCCAAGTGGTCAAAGTAAGTGAATACTTACGGAACTAAGAAAAGAAAACAATTTTGGACCATGTTATGTTAATATAAACTCTCAAGAACTTTTATTCATATTCTATTATGTTGTGAGCTTATAGATTTTCATTGCATGACTATATTTCTAAACTCAAATTATATTTTATTTACCAAGCATGTTTTAGCGATAAAGATGATGAATTTATGTAACTGGTGAAGGTATGTAATGAGACTTACGACTACCCTAACTTGGAGAGTCGGTATGATATGAGATTTACGGTTACCTAATGAGGGTATTGGTATGAGTTACGATTATCCCAAAGGAAAAATCGGTATACATTACGGATTACTCAGTGGCGGGTCTTCCAATATGGGTACGGCTACCTTGTAATAGAGTGTCAGTAAGCGTTATGGTGACTTGACGATCAAAGGTCTTTGATATGGGTTACGGTTATCTTGTAATGGGGTTCCGGTATGACGGCATAACTGTTATGTTTACGAGCCTCATGGCGAGGGTGCCAGTATGTTACGGATACCTAGAGAGGAATCTAGTATGTTATGCTAACCTCACTGTAAGAGGGCAAATGTACAGGTACAATGGCATGACTTGTATGTTACGGTACTTGGTATACTGGTATGTTATAAATCACTTGTAAAACGGGTTTCTGGTATGATAAGACAACATCCACCGTATGAGAGTTAATATACAGGTATGATGAAGTTGTGGAATAAGATTATGGTTGTGATACAAATGAAATGGGCAAAAGAATATTATATGTATATCTATTGAGATTCCATGTTTTATGATTTATATCCCTAACAACTATTATCGCTAAAATTATGCTTTATGATTCTTTCTTACACTAAAACTTATCTTTTTATTAACATAATGATAGAGACATTATATTTTCTGAAGTGTATTGAGAATTGTAGAGAGCTTTATTCTACTACTATTTTTATCGCATTAAAAGTTAAGCTCACAGCATAAGCTTAGTTCCTAAGTATCTTACTTACTAAGTTGTGGACTTATCCAATTGTTGTTTTTTCTTTTTACCTGCTGGACATTTATTTGTCCTCCAGTGTTAACAGATTTTTGGTATAGTTTGCAGGCTAGAATTGTCCATCAGGTTCACGGTTAAGCGAGGTCTTCTTGGAGTTGTATATTTTCTTCTTGTTGCTGTGAGATTGTTTGTTAAAGAAATTTTGTAGTAGTTATGCTGAGAATTGTATAAGGTTTTATATAGTCATCAGATCGATTACTGTATTTTATTTCAGTTCTGCATTTCTTTTATTCTGATAGATGTGTACAATAGTCTTATCTAGTCAACTCCTTGATAGTTGATGTGGATATTCTGCTTTAATTCTCAAGTTAATTATTTATTTATTAACTTTGGTGGATTACAGTTAGATCCCTTGAAACTTATTTACGAAAATAAGTGAGTCTGTAGGAGGCCCTCGAAAATTATATATTAATTTATTTAGTAAATTTTCAGGGCGTTACAAAAATACACGTTACCCCCACGGAAGTTGTACCTATTTGTTGATTTGTCTTACAATGTTTAAAAAATTGCAATCCACACCCAACCAAGTTTCAATTTTCTCCAATGTTGCCTTTCCATTAGGCAGATCTGTCTTCTTGAACGGTAAGTGTATCACGTGCGCTGCACGTGGTCAGTCAGTTGCTGTTATCCCGATATTACCCCCAACCCCACTCCTCATGATTCTCTAAAGGCCCTTGCAATAACATGTGTGTTTCTTCCTTCCCTCTTAAATTATTGAGACAAGACAAAAACCTTATCTCTTAAGTTAGATAAACAAAAAGTTCTACATTCCCTTGTCCTCGAGAAGTCCAAAACATAGCCCTTTCTCAATCCAAAGCAAATCGAAAGGAAAAAGTGTTCGTGTTAAAAGGGGAAGCTTCCTTCATCTGCTGATTAGGGTGACGAGGTAACCAATTTATTTATTTATTTATTTATTTATTGTGAAAAAGACATCTTTTTCAAATTAGGATTTCTGAGAATTTTGGTATTTTGGATTGATTTTTCTTAGATCGTAAAATATTTTGTCTTATGTTCTTAAAATCTTGTCTTTTTATAGATTATTGGTTGATTGTGCTGCATTGCATGTTCCTTTCATGTTGGGTCATTGTTTGCGATGTTGTTGTTTATGACGTTGGCAGATAAGGATAACAATTATTTAATATTGTGAAGATGCTTTCACATGTGTCTTGGCTGCTTTTATTGACTGATGGTTAGAGTTGGGTCCATGTGGATTTCAATAATATTAGTGGTCCCCTTGTGAATCCGTTCTTTATTAATTTGTTGTGATCCAATGCCATTTTATGTTTTGTGGTAAAACCTTTTTGCACATTTTTCACATGTAATTTTTTTTTTTTGGTTTCTCACATCTAAAAAAGTCATGTGCTTTAAAAAATATATCAGTTATTAACTTATTATTAAATGAACTTTTTTATTTTTTTTTCAAAAGAATGATAATGGAAGTAAATGGTGGTATTTTGCTAATTGAATTGCAGGATGGTTTCTAAAAAAAATTAATAATGACATTGGAAAATAAATAAATAGAAAAATGAGATAAGAAATTTAAGTGGTTCAGTTTATGATCTATGTCTAAAGGATAAAGCCCTAAGAGCTACATTACTTATATTCATTTGATTTTTTACAATACATAATACTCATATTTATAGGAGAATTGAGGTAAATAAATATGGTAATCGAATCAATGTGATTTGATTACCATCAAATCCGATTACAATCAATCAATCAAATCTCTACAATCAATACAATGAAATCCTATAATATAAGGTAATCAAAGATACTCAAACATCCCTCTTGAAACTCAAGGTAGAAGAATCTAGAAGGTTGAGTTTGACTTAGACGATAGCGGTCAAAAACTCGCTAGAGTTGGTGGCGGCCGATGCCAATATAACAGTACGTTTTTTTTTTTTTCTATTTTTTTTTTCTTTCTTTATATTATTATTATTATTATTTACATCAAAATCTACATAGGAGTTTGACAATGATACGCAATCTTGCAAAACATGTAGTGCTTGAACAAAATCCAATAAAAGCTAGGCTCTCTTAGAATTTGAATTTGGTGTGGTACCTGACAGTATTATTGCTCCGTATCCGGATCAATGGGTCGGTTCTGCCCCATCTTCTTGTGCAACGACTTCTTTTTTTGGTGTGGATCTCTCAATGACGAATCAGGCAACCTTCACGCACAAGACTTGTTTCTCAACCCTCTCAAGTAGAAACTCGATGATCTGGCGAGAGAGAGAGAGAGAGAGAGAGCATAAGTGTAGACTGAGATTTCAGTCCAGGCCTGAATCTCCAACAAAGTATACACGTGCTAGCTAGCAACTCCAACAAATATGAGAAAACACGGCACAAAGAAATTACAAAGACGACTCCTTTTTTTTTTTTATGAGTCGAGACAGAAAGAAGTATGAATCTGTTTTGGTACGAGAGATTTTTTATTTTTTATTTTTTAACAAACATAAAATCAAAGGAAAAACAAGAACAGAATTAAAGGGGTTTCGTGATATTGAAGTCAATCCTAAACAAAAGATGAGAAAGAAAAAAAAAATTGCAATTTAGGGTCGAAACGGTAGGCTATAGCTCTGATAAAATGAAAAAAATTAATAATGATATAGAAAAATAAATAAATAGTGGAATAGATAAAAAAAATGAGACAAGAAATTAAGAATTAGATAGGAAAATAAATAAATAGTAGAATAGATAAAAAAATGAGACTAGAGATTTACGTAGTTCGATTTATGACCTACACGTATTGAATAGAGTCCTAAAAATTGTATTGTTACTTTTATTCACTAGATAAATATGGTAATCAACTCAAATTAATTCAATGTGATTTGATTACTATTCAATCCAATTATAATCAATTAATCAAATCTCTATAATCAATATATTCAAATCATAATATAAGGTAATCAAACAGTTTCCTCATTCAAATCAGCTAGAACAAATCTGAATTTTGAATAAAACTCTCAGGTTCAAAGCAGATCAGTTTCGCTTCGGAAGTATCAAGTAGTAGAGCCATATTCCCCTTTTCCCGGCTCCCTTATTTGAAAAAAAAAAAAAGAAAAAGTACTAAAGCCATACAATGGAAAAGACTTGAACAGTTGAAAGGTGTCGACTTCCGAGGATCAATAATCAGAGCAAAAGATAAAGCAAGGAAGGTGGGCGGTGGGACGTGTTGAAGATGGTGTTGGGGGCCTAGATATAATGATCGATTTGGTTTTGATCGTGGTTTTTGGATTTGCTTTTGATTTTTAGCAAAATACAATTATTAACAAATAAATTTTAACGCAAACTATTCATAATTTAAGTAACACTAGCCTAATTATAAAAAAAAAAAAAAAAAAAAAAAAAAAAAAAGTAACTCTAGCCTATAACGTGCGCTATATGCATTAGTTTTGGTCTTAACTTCTTCATAAAAAAAATTAAATTGTTAAAGCTGCCTTTTTCAAAAATTAAATACATAACACACAAAATTACATCTTAAAACACATTATAAATAAATAATAAAAAACAAAAAAATATTCTGAAAACAATTATGCTACCGAATTATAAAAAATAAAATTAGACATAAACTTAGAAAAATATGTTCCTAGCTCTATGAATTGATTTGCATACTCTTTAATTTTTTCATCTCATAATCTTCAAAAAGTACATTATTAGCCGATTATAAAATAAACGGTTAGCAAAAATTAAAAATGTCTTTACAATATAAGAAAGACATCAGACATATATATACCTTTGTCTATATTTTAGAAAGGCTTAATTCCTTGCTTAATTATGTTAGAAAGGCTTCCATGCAGCTTAAAACCCCAATCATGTTGTATTGTCACCATCGAACGTTCGGCCTTTGAGGATCGAAGGTTTGGTCCTCTATGATAGCAACTATAACCCTAAAAATCAATCCACAAAACCCTAATCCCATGCAATATCCCATCTCCTAATCATCATAGAAGCCCCACAACACATAATTCATCATTCACACATACATTAATCAAGAGGGAAAATGCACTTTACTCCCTAGAGTTGTATCTGTCTATTAATTTGGCCTTCAATGTTTAGAAATTTACAGCCACCCTAACAAAGTTTCAAATTTTTGCAATGTTGTCTTTCCATTAGGAAGATTCGTCTTCTTGGACGGTAAGTGTATCACGTGCGCTGCACATGGTCAGTAAGCTGTCGTTATCCTAATATTACCCCCAACCTCACTCCTCATAATTTCTCAAAATGCCCTTGCCAATAATACGCGTGTTTCTTCCTTCCCTCTTAAATTATTGAGACAAGACAAAAACCTTATTTCTTAAGTTAGACAAACAGAAGGTTCCACGCTCCCTTGTCCTCGAGAAGTCCAAAGTCCAAAACACCTTTCTTAACTCAAAGAAAAACGAAAGGAGAAAGTGTTCATGTTAATTTTTGGTGTGGAGGTTTTTTTTTTTTTTGTGAAAAAAGATATCTTTTTTAAATTAGGGTTGCTAGGAAAAGAAGTTTTTTTTTTTTTTGGTGAAAATATATATCTTTTTTAAATTAGGGTTGCCAGAAAATTTGGTATTTTAGGTTGAGTTTTCTTAAATCGTAAAATATGTTGTCTTATGTTCTTAAAATCTTACCTTTTTTTTTTTTTTTGTAAATTATTGGTTGATTGTACTGCATTGTTCCTTTCATGTTGTATCGTAGTTTGCGACGTTGTTGTTTGTGACGTTGGTACTTATAGATAAGAGTTTTATAATAGTGAGAAGATGCTTTCACATGTGCTTTAGGTACTTTTATTGATTAATGGTTAGAGTTGGGTCTATATGGATTTCAATAATATTAGTGGTTCCCACGTAAATTTGTTTTTTTTATGTGTGATGGTCCAATATCATTTTATGTTTTATGGTAAAACCTTTTTGCACACTTTACACATGTAAAATTTTTTTTGTTTATCACGTCTGAAACAGTCCTGTGCTTTAAAAAATGTCTTATTAAATGATCTTTAAAAGGCCTTTATTTTTATTTATTTATTTTTTTTAAAAAAAGAATGATGATGGAAGTAAATGGTGGTATTTTGCTAATTGAATTGCATGATAGTTTCTGAAAAAAAACTTCATAGTGAGATACGAAAATAAATAAATAGCAGAATAGATAAAAAACAAATTGAGATAAGAGATTTACAAAGCTCTAAGAGTTATATTATTGTTTTTATTCACTTGATATTTTTACAATGAATAATGATACAAGTTATCCTTCATGTTTATCCTATGTCAACCAAAAGTGACATGACTTTTAAAATCACCATTAGATCAAAAGTCAATAATTATCGATAATAAATTTAATAGTGATTTTAAAAGCCACATAACTTTTGATTGACACAAGGTAAACATAGAAGGTGACATATATAATTACTTTTTTATAATACTTAATACTCTTATTTATAAAAGAATTAAAATAAATAAATATGATAATTAAATTAATGTAATTTGATGCTATTGAAACGATTACCTTCAAATTCGATTATAATCAATTAATCAAATCTCTATAATTAATATAATCAAATTCCAGAATAATCAAATATACTCTTAACAGTTTTTTCGTACAAACCAGCCCGACTAATTGATATAGAAAAACAAAAAAGGAAATGGAACTCAAATGATCACATAATTAAGCTGTTTCTCTTTGCTAGTGGTCTTTTGGGTGTTTCTACTTATTAGCATTTGTTGGTTTTCTGTTTATGTAATCAAGAGTGGATTTCATCCGCCTTGTTCCCTTTTTTCCCATTTGCTTATAAAAAAAAAAAAAAAAAAAAAATTAAGCTGTTTCTCAATTAATACAGTTGAGAAACAGTATTAATTGAATAAAGCTGATCAGTTTCGCTTCGTATACTTATCTACTACTACAGCCGTACAATGGGAAAAGACTTGAACAGTTGACAGCTGTCGACTTTGAGATCAATAATCAGAGCAAAAGAAAAAGCAAGGACGGTGGGCGATGGGACGTGTTGAGCTGGATTCACCATCAAGATGGTGGTGGGGACCTAGATATAATGATGGATTTGCTTTTGATCGTGGTTTTTGGACTTGCTTTTGATTTTTAGCAAAATAAAATAAAAATAAAATTATTAACAAATCAATTTTAACACAAACTATTCATAATTTAAGTAACACTAGCCTCTTAGAAAAAACAAAAAAAATCTTAGAAAAAGTAACACTAGCCTAATTACCAAGAGAAAAAAGAAAAAGAAAAAGTAACACTAGCCTATAACGTGTGCTATATGCGTTAGTTTCTGTCTTAAGTTCATAAAAAATATTAAATTGTCAAAGCCACCTCATCTAAATATTAAATACATAACACAAAAAATTACATCTTAAAACACTAACGTAGCATGAGCAACGTGGATAAAAGTAGAAAAGTATTGCGAATTCAATTTTATAAAAAATACAAATTAAGCGTAGCTTAATGGATAAAAACACAAAAATTTATGTATTTCCTTAAAGATTCATTATCAAAGTTTTAAACTAATTTCTTTATATAATGAGCTCTCATTAAATAGAAAATACAAAGTTTTCAAAAAAAAAAATCTAAGTAAAGGTAATTCCGAAATTACTGCTAATTAATAATATTCTAACAGTGGATACTAAACCTAATAAGTAACTAAATCCCCTAAAAATGAAAATATTACAAAATCTTAAATCTTAAAAGTAATACAAATCAACTAAATATGGAAAAATAAAATAAACGGTAAAATCATAACCTAAAAAAGAAAATCAATAAATTTAATTTTTGTATATACTGAATACGTTTAACAACCAACAATGATCGTCACAAAATCTTTCATTCTATACTTCTATTATTTGAATCTGAATAAAAATCTTTTTAAACGGTGCTTTTTCAATATGTTATTTTTTATTTTTTTTTTATTTTTAAATTTACCAAAAATATGCGTAAATTCTGTCCTACATTAGACACCCCCACTTGAAAAAAAAAAATTCATCATCGAGTTTTCTTTTTGATATGACACGCGCGGCACCTCTGGAGAAAAGTATTTAGAGAAATCGGTGTAAATAACATCCAGACACGTCTTTTCCCTATTGTCTCAATCTATAGAAATTCCTCCAACAATTTCTCTTTGGATATCATCTTCAATTTTACTATTTTCTTCAAAGAAAATCGTCATTGCTCTTTTCTTCCATGGTGATTGTGATGAGTTGCACCTATGGTGGAGGAGATAGTGAATGTTCTTCCATTGGTGCAGTTGTTGGAACAAATGGTAACAAGGTTCACAAATTGTTTCGATGACGACAGCTTCACCAAATTAATAACCTCCACATCATTTTCACCATAATTAATATTCTCAAATTATTCCACTAATGGGAGCTCCACTAAATTAATAACCTCCACTTCCTTTTCACCATAATTAATATTCTCTTCATAAGCGGGGTGCCTATTTTGAGATTCAGGACTACGGTCATGGACAGCTCCAATGCAAGATCTTTCATAATTGTTAACAATCATGTCGATACTTTGCCTCATATTGTTCAAGATTTTACGCATTGATTGCAATACTTGTTATTGAAAGTGTGTCTGTTTTGATCGAGCCTTTGATCACTTGATATATCGCTGGTAGCCACTCGTAAAAAAAATTCTCTCTCACGAATGAATTTGTTAAAGTAGTTGTTAGTGTAATCTGAATTGGCCATCGAATCCAGATAACGCCGACTCGGATTCCCTATGAATTCGACTCTTGAACGAGCCCCTCCCCTACAAGCGGTGTTGTTGAAGAGGTTGCTACTGTTGCTCAAATAAGCCATCGAACAAGATAACGTCTGCTCTGATACGACTTGACACAGCACATGAATCGTGGATAAAAGGAGAAGTGTTGCGACTTCAATTCTGTAAATAATACAAGCTATGCATAGCTTAAAGGATAAAAACACACAGAAATTTATGTATTTTCTAAATAATCATTATCAGAGTTGTAAACTAATTTTTTTATACAATGAGCTCTTTTTAAATAAAAAATACAAAGCTTTCAAAAGAGAAAATCTAAGTAAAGATAATTCCGCAATTACTGCTAATCAATAATATTCTAATAGCGGATACTAAAACCTAATAAGTAAATAAATCCCCTAAAAAGGAAAATATTACAGAATCTTAAATCTTAAAAGCAATTAAAGTAAACGGTAAAATCCTAACTTAAAATAGAAAATCAATAAATTGATTTTTGTATCAACCGAATACGGTTGACAATTAACAGTGATTATGACAAAATATTTCTTTCTATACTTCCATTGTTTGAATCTGAACAAAAATGTTCTTAAACAATGCTTTTCCAATATGTTAATTGTTATATTTCTTATTTTTGAATTTACCGAAAATATGGGTAAATTCCGTTCTACATCAGACACCTCCACTTGAAAAAAACTCGTCATCGAGTTTTCTTTTTGATATGGCACGTGCGGTTCTCTGGAGAAAGGTACTTAGAGAAATCGACGTAGATAGCATCAAAACACATCTTTTCCCTATTGTCTTAACCCATAAAAATTCATCCAACAATTTCTCTTTGGATGTCATCTTCAACTTTATTATTTTCTTCAAAGGAATTGTCATTGCTCTTTTTCTTCTATTGTGATTGTGATGAGTTGCGCCTATAGTGAAGGAGGTGGTGAATGTTCTTCCATTGGTGCAGTTGTTGAAACAAATGGTAGTGGGGTTCACAAATTGTTTTGCTGACAGCAGTTTTACCAAATTAATAATCTCCACATCTATTTCCCCGTAATTAATATTCTTTTCATAGGCGTGGTACCTATTTCGAGATTCAAGACTACGGTTATGGACAGCTTCGATGTAAGATATTGCATAATTGTTAACAATAATGTCGATACTTCACCTCATATCGTCCAAGATTTCGCACATTGATTGTTGTACTTGTTCTTGAAAGTGTGTCTGTTGTGATTGAGCTTTTGATTGCTTGATATATCGCTGATAGTTAGCTCTTGAAACAAACTTTCTTTCACGAATGAATTTGTTAGAGTAGTTACTGTTGTATGAATTCGCCATCGAATTCGGATAACATCGGCTTAGATACCTCATGAATTCAGTTATTGAACGAGCCCCTCCCCTACAAGCGGCGTTGTTGAAGAGGTTACTATCGTTGTTCCGAGAGGCCATCGAACAGGATAACGTCTGCTCTGATATCACTTGACGTAGCATGAGAAGCGTGGATAAAAGAAGTATTCATTATCAGAATTGTAAACTGAGTTCTTCATACAATGATGTCTCTTTAAATAGAAAAAGCAAGCTTTCAAATGAGAAAATCTAACTAAAGATAATTCCTCAATTACTGCTAATTAATAATATTCTAACGATTGATACTAAAACCTAATAAGTAACTAAATCCCCTAAAAAGGAAAATATTAAAAAAAATCTTAAATTTTAAAAGCAATAAAAATAAACTAAAGATGGAAAAATAAAATAAACGGTAAAATCCTAACCTAAAATAGAAAATCAATAAATTGATTTTTGTATCAACTGAATACGGTTGACAATCAGTAGTGATTGTGACAAAATATTTCCTTCTATACTTCCATTGTTTGAATCTGAACAAAAATCTTCTTCAACGATGCTTTCCCAAGATTTTATTTGTTATTTTTCATATTTTTGAACTTATTGGTAATATGGGTAAATTCTGTCCTACATTAAACACATTATAATAAATAATAAAAAACAAAAAAAAAATTGAAAACAATTATGCTACCAAATTATAAAAAATAAAATTAGATTTAAACTTAGAAAAATCTATTCCTAACTCTACGAATTGATTTGCGTACTCTT
>FXXK01000497.1:356853-369646 GCA_900184695.1 Betula pendula | reverse complement strand
ATTCTCGTCAAAACTATAGTTTTTTTTTTTTGAGTGCTAAGATTCTGCGATAAACGACGTAGCTAGCTGTAGCCAATAATAATTCTTGTCTAAATTTGTTTCTCTCTCTCCAAATGAGATGAGCAGGAGCAGCTGCGCATGCAGGCCCGATGGTGACAGCACATAAGACGAATGGTGGAGTGGTTTGGGCAGCGAGCTCCAAAAAGGCGTCGTTATGTTCTGCAGAGAGAAGAGATAGGAAATTTTTTTTAAAAAAAATAATATACTATTTAGTAGAGATAAAAAAAAAAAAAAAAAAAAATTATATGTCAAACTATCATTTTTCCCTTCCACATTGAATAGAAGACAAAAATAATCACCTTTTACAACTATTCTGTTTTTAATAGAAAAAAAAGAAAAAAAAAAAAAGAAAAAAAAAAAACTATTCATTTTTGTTGGAAAAACATAAACATTAAAACATAGAGTTCTATGGTGTGTACCTTTTATATGAACTCACTCACTAGGATCTTTGGTAAGTATTTTACAATGTATAGTGATGTCTCTCACGTTCAGATTTGAAAGAACTCAACGGTAGTGTTTTATTACAAGAACAAAACACATATGCCCACAACTTAAATGTTATTTGAATAAGAGAGACAATAATGAATTGAGAGAGAATTTTGAATAGATTGAATGAATGAATTTTGTAACTCTCATCTCATTGTTATTTATAACCAACCAAGAGTTGTGTCTCTTGGTTAAGGAAGTTATAATATCAAGAGACGCAACTCTTGGTTAAGGAAGTTATAATATCAAGAGACACAACTCTTGGTTATAGAAATTACAATTTCAAGATATACAACTCTTGAAAATAATATAGACTAACTCCATTGTGGGTATATTAAGGTCCAATTACTAACATCTCTCACTTACACACAGTGGTGTTAAGCTAATCATACATCTCTCATATCAATCCATCTTTCTTGTCAATCTCTGACATCATTCATACTAGCAAATAGGTCGGGCGACCGTCGAGCACACCTGTAGAAAGATCGGGAGCATTACACTAAGTCTTGTTAGAGACTAGCATAGCAACATCCCTAAAAATAAAAACAAGGTCTCGTTATGCCTCAGACTCATTTCGTCACATTGGATTAAACATCTCGAATCCCTCATGAACTTAATCTCTCAGAACTATGTTAAACCTCTCACTAATTGTAATGTATTCACGATTATGTTGCAACATTCCATAAGCAACATAACCTGTCGACTGTAAATACAAAACGTGAATGTGTTACTGAATAATCTTCTCTCACCTTCTTGTTACTTAGCTTAGGTTCATTTGCTTTCCCAATCATGTCTCTTTAGACCGCATCATTCATGGCCATAGACAACATGTTAAAGTAGCAAACATTAAATCTTTTGCCTCATAACATAGTCAAAGATCACATAGGGCATGAGTAGAGCTGGGCGTCCGTCTTTGACGGACGCCCAGCGTCAAAAAAAATAAAAATAAAAATAAATGCTTTTTTTTTTTATTAAAAAACAGGTTCAGGCTTATTTCATCCCCATTTTATAACTTTGGAGAAAAAAAAAATGGGGATCAAATAAATTTAAGCATGTTTTTTAATGAAAAAAGTTCATTTTTTTTCATTTTTTCATTTTTTTTTTTCGTCCATAACGGACGCTAGGCAGACGGACGCCTAGCACGACTCCATAGGGCATAATTGAGGTCTTAATAATGACCCAATAGGACTCACATGGTGAAGAAGTAGGGATTGATTCACTCACCTCAACTATAGGTCGCATAAGCACATGTAGTATGAAATACATGCTACAGTGAAGTTCTCTTTTTAAATGAGTGTATGTCTAAACTCAATACACTGTACAGATCATAGTCTAGTCACTACCCAAGCGCCTAACCCGAGTCCTCTATTTGCTTGCCACCTCAGGCGCCAAATTAAAGTCTCATATCTGACTAATCACAGGCTACATGGATTGTGGGATATCCATGCATGGTCCTTTCATAATAATAATCATAATTATTATGGACCTCATCTTAATACCAACTAAGGCGACAAATCTATAAATGTGTCTCACCTTAGTACAAACTAAGGCGACCTTATCTTTACTTTGCTTGCTATTGAAGCGCCAAAAAGACACATTGTCTCATCTCTACTCGCTAACATAGCGTTAGAGGCGATCACTCATGTGAGAAAGTCGATCTAAACCTGTCGACATACCTTTTTGTTTTTTTGCCAATACAACATGGCAAATGTGTATGCTAATAAAATACAATTCATTTAATGTTTCACATAAAATGAAAAACTCAGCACATATATTAATAATCAAATAAAATACATCCAATGTACATGGTCAGCATAATAATCATAATTTACGTAGTCTTAAACTCCTAACATGAGCCATATAAGTATCTCGAACTATAGGCTTTGTTAAGGGATCAACAATCATTTGAGTCGTAGAAATATGTTTAAGCACCACTTCTTTCTTAGTGACTATATCTCGTATATAGTGATATCTAATATCTATGTGTTTGGTTCTCCCATGATATTTGGGATCCTTAGCATAGGCAAGTGCTGCCATACTATCACAATAAATTGTTACAGGATCATTAATATCTATGACCACATTCAAATGCTTAAAGAATCGCCTTAACCAAACTGTCTCTTGTACCGCTGCTGAGCATGCTATATACTCTGCCTCCATAGTAGATAAAGCTATACAAGGCTGCTTTTTGCTACGCCAAGTAATCGCTCCATTACTGAGCAAAAATGCATATCCTGTTGTGGATTTGCGCTCGTCTAAGTCACCACCCCAATCAGCATCACTGTAACCAACTAAGCGTAAATCTTCACCTTGATAGCAAAGTGCGTAATCCATTGTTTCCTTGAGATATCTGAGTATTCTTTTTACTGCTTTCCAATGAGCAAGCCCTAGATTAGATTGGAATCTGCTGACTAACCCAACAGCATAACATATATCTAGTCGAGTATACATCATAGCGTACATCAAACTACCCACCGCACTGGAATATGGAACACGAGACATCTTTTCCTTTTCTTCATGAGTCTTGGGACTCATTCCTAGGTTTAAGGCTTCACCTCTAAAAATAGGAGTGTCAATGGGTTTGCAATTATGCATTTGGAAGCGTTCAAGAATCTTCTTAATATAAGTCTGTTGAGATAAACATAGAAGTTTCTTTGAACGATCCCTACAAATTTTAACTCCAAGAATAAATTCTGCTTCACCCATGTCCTTCATCTCGAAAGTAGAGGACAACTACCTTTTAGTTGTGACAATCATGTTTTTATCATTTCCTGCCAATAAAATGTCGTCAACATACAAAGAAAGGATTACAAAACTTTCTTTGGACTGTTTCATATACACGCAATGATCTTCTTCGATCATCATAAAACCATTAGCAATAATGGCTCCATGAAATCTGAGATATCATTACCTAGATGATTGTTTTAATCCATAAATGGATCATTTGAGCTTGCAAACTTTGCGCTCTTATCCTTTGGCCACAAAACCAATAGGTTGATCCATATATATTTCCTCATCTAGTTCTCCATTGAGAAATGCAGTTTTAACATCCATTTGGAATAGTTCTAAATCCAAATGTGCAACAGTAACAAGGATTATGCGAATGGAGGCAAACCTCACTACTGGGGAGAAGGTTTCCTCATAGTCAATACTCTCATTTTGGGTGTAACCCTTCACCACAAGGCGTGCCTTATACCTTTCAATTGAACCATCCGCCTTATGCTTGATTTTTAAGACCCATTTGTTTCCAATGATTTTATGTCCTGGTGGAAGGTCTACCAGATTCCAGACCTAGTTAGTCATCATTAACTCTATTTCTTCGTTCATTGCTTTCATCCACTTACTACTAACATGAAATGAGATAGTCTCAAGGTATGAATTAGGCTCATCATCATCTTGTAGAGCAATCATGAAAGCTTTCCCTTCAATCTCATAGTGACGTTGAGAGATTTTTTCACGTTTGCTTCTACGCAATTGAAGTTCTTGTGAATCCTCTTCTAGTGGTGTGCTCCCACTAGGCGGCAAGTCACTCACACTGTCCCTAAGAGATTGAGAAATTTCTTCCCCATTCTCTATTAGGCTACTTGGAGTGTCTCCCTCTTGATCCACTAATTCATATAGTTACAAATCTTTGTTAACCTCACTCCTGCTTGTGAATTCATCCTCGATGAAATCGACTTCTCGTGACTCTATTTCAGTCACACTTCCATCGGGTTGTTCACCTACCAACACATAGCCCTTGGAATGCTCTGAGTATCTTATAAAGATACATTTATTTCCTTTAGGGCCTAACTTTCGATATTTATGAGAAGTATTATAAACAAAACCTGTTGAGCCCCATGGCTGTAAATTTTCCAAAAATCGGGTTTTTTACCGGTCCATAACTCTTAAGGTGTGAAAGGTACTAATTTTGAGGGCACTCGATTAAGAATGTAGGCTGCAGTCATAAGTGCATCCCCCCAATAGGATATTGGTAGGTTTGCCTGCGCTATCATTGACCTAATCATTTCTAGCAGAGTTCGATTTCTCCTTTCCGCCACACCATTTACTTGTGGCGTACGGAGGCATCGTTAACTGCCTTTTGATTCCTTTTTCTTCACAAAGTGTTTTTAAATTTGCCTCAGATAGATACTCACGTCCACGGTTCAGTTCTAAGAGCTTTGATACTCTTGTTCTAATTGGTTCTCAACCAAAACATATAACGCCTAAAGCAATCCAAAGCTTCAGACTTGTAGGAGATCAAATAAACATGACCATACTATGTATAATCATCAATGAATGTGATGAAATAGGAACCACCATGCCTTGTCCTCACATTCATTGGGCCACAAATGTCTGAGTGAATTAGTTGCAATGGGAAAGATGCCCTAGTAGCTTTTCCAAATGGTTTTCTTTTTGACTTCCCCATAAAACAATGTTCACATGTGAGCAATGATGTTTTAGCGAGTGGGCCTATAAGGCCTTATCTAGCTAATCTTTTCATTCTATCTTGCCCTATATGACCTAATTTAGCATGCCATAACGTAGAATCATAAGAAACATTATCACTAGAAGTCAAGAAAGCAACTGTATTATCATAATACAAATTATTAATGTCTAAAATCATAAAACCATTAGAAATAAAACCACAACCATAGTAAAGTGTATCTAAAAATATCTTTACACTCATATTCTTGAAAACAATCTCAAAACCTAATCTAAGCAACTAATTAATTAACAACAGGTTTCGCCGAACTTCAAGAGCGTATAAGACATCATGGAGTAACAAAGTGCGCCCTTTTCGCAAATTCAGCATGTAAGTACCAATACCTAGTACATCCACACTAGCTCCGTTCCCCATATAAAATCTTTGGCTCTCTATTGGCAGCCAGCGATACTCCACGTACCCCGTACGTTCTCTCGCTACATGTTCAGTTGCTGCTGAATCTACAGTCTATTCAGGAGAAGAATCAACAACTATAACATGATTAGTAACAAAAATATCACCAGATATGAATTTAGGGAGTACCTTCTTCGGCTAATGCATTCACGAGCGAAGTGTCCTTCCTTGCCACAATTGAAGCAGTTCAACTTAGATTTGTCTTTCTTGCTACCACGCTTACCTCTCTTGTGTTTGGTGTATCTAGCCTTTTTAGACGCAGGTCTTCCAGTCATTCCTTGCTTGGAACCATTCCTTTTGTTCTTATGCTTAGGCCAAAATGCCTTGTGTGAACCAGACTGAGTCATATTAACAAATGCTTCAGGTTTAGCAGCCTCTAGCTCAAGATGACACGTTACATCGTCAAATGTTTTAATATTTTCATTATGCATCATGTTTTGGCTCATATTTTCTCAAGATTTTGGAAGAGACCGAATAACAGCTTGGACCTGCTGTTCATCAGTGAGATTTTTTCCAGCGACTTTAAGCTCGTAAATCATAGATAACATCACCCTCAAATGCTGCTTCATCGTATGGTTAAAGCGCATCAAGTATGAGTCAAAATTTATTGTTAATCCGCGCAGCCTAGTAGCCGAAGTGCCTCCATATCTTAACTTGAGGGCTTCCCACATGTCATGGGCAGACTGACACTCTTCAAACTCGCCTATTAGATCATTGTTCATGCTGCTTAACAATGTGAAGCGCGCACAACGATCTTTCTTGAGCCAATTCTCATAAGCTTCAAGATCGCATTGGTGTTGAGGAGTGTCCCCTTGTTGAGGAGCAGTCATGGATTGGGTTAAGGTCTCCAAGACCTCTTGTTCGTTCAAGACATATTGGATCTTTCGATGCCAAATGTTGTAATTGTCCCCATCCAATTTCTCTCCTTTATTTAAATCAGCAAAAATTTCTTAGATGCCATTTCACTACATTTAAAACGAGAGGAATATTATTAATATGCACACACATTTAAGAAATGTTTGCCGCATTAATCCAAATTAAACTAAATAATATATGTATAAGTTGCGAGATCGAAAATTCACTAGGCTCCTAATCATCTCTCGCGCCATAAGTACCTATTATTTTGTTCAATTTGATTTTCTCGCAAAATTTGTTAAGGGAGGAGAAATAAACTCACACTATTCAAATTAATTCTAGGCAATAAACATGAATTATATCATCCCAAGAATTAATTCAATGTCATCATATTTTGGGGCTATACATACTTTAAAGAATATCTCAACAAATTTTTTTTTAAAAAAATATGCAAATAATTTCTACTAAAAAATAATTATGAATTATACTATAAATCCATAAAAAATTACTACCTCTAAACAATTTTACATGCATGCCAATTATATTCATTAGAATATAACTAACAAGGGGGATTATGAACCAAAGAGTCTTGTGGCCCATTGGCTAAGATACTGGTTTCCCAATCGAGAAGACAAAAAAAAAAAAAAAAAAAACAAGATTCTGCTTCCCTAAGGATTCGAACCGATGCCATTCCACTCCAAGGAGCATTTCTTAACCACTAGGCCAAATCACACTTCTTGAAATGATTAACCACCAAAAGAATGTTAAATCCTAAGTTAGAGAATACTGGAATTAGTGTCACGTGCTGCATCTCATATGTGCGCAATTGGGTCTTGTTTCCAAAGTCATCTTCAATCTCCAGAAACTCTAATTTCGCCCAATTTTCCAGTTTCTACATAAAACTGCAATCATTCGTATCTCCCTCATTTTAGGTTTGTTTTAAGCATGTCATATGTCAAAATAAACCTTATGACAATTATAAACTAACCATATGAAAATATTGCACATTTGAAGATATAATGATATCGAAAAAACAAATCAAGAATTCAGGTTGTGCAACTAGGAATGTGTATATCTTTCAACATACAAATCCAATCATCATCAAATTTTGTAGGCATATACATATGAGTATGATCTACAACATGTATAAATATGGTGGTCTAATTTATTCATTTTCGAGATATGCCATTAAATGCCATATATTAACGAAAATGGTATATAAATTAGAAAACATGGTTTCAATGCATCTTCTAACGTAATAGAAGACACTTACAGGCATACATACAATGAAAAAAATATTTAACCTGGCTTTGATACCAATGTTGGAAAAACATAAACATTAAAACATAGAGTTCTATGGTGTGTACCTTTTATATGAACTCACTTACTAGGATCTTTGGTAAGTATTTTATAATGTATAGTGATGCCTCTCACGTTCAGATTTGAAAGAACTCAAAGGTAGTGTTTTATTACAAGAACAAAACACATATGCCCACAACCTAAATGTTATTTGAATAAGAGAGACAAGAATAAATTAAGAGAGAATTTTGAATATATTGAATGAATGAATTCTGTAACTCTCATCCCATTGTTATTTATAACCAACCAAGAATTGTGTCTCTTGGTTATGGAAGTTACAATATCAAGAGATACAACTCTTGGTTAAGGAAGTTATAATATCAAGAGACATAACTCTTGGTTATGGAAGTTACAATTCTAAGAGATACAACTCTTGGAAATAATATGGACTAATTCCATTATAGGTATATTAACGTCCAATTACTAACAATTTTTTAATTGTTATTCAATGTAAACTATGTCAATTATATTTTTATGTTTATCAAGGTATGCATAAGTAGGAACAAATTGATTTGTAATCTTCGTGGAAGTGTTCTGTATTTTATCATATGTGTTTGGTATTATTTTTCTACATATTTTTTATTATTTTTATTAAAAAAAATTTATCATTAAATATATATAAATCCCATAAATTTAATAGTAAATTTATTCATCTGATTTTGCACGGAGATTGACAAAAATAGGAACCAAACATTTCTCTAGTTTTATATATATGATTAACCAAATCATTATTTTGAGATCAATGTTATGCAAGCAAACATATTAACGAAGTAATTATAAGACGAATTTTTTTTTTAATTAATTATAAGACAATGGTTTAAATGTATCAATTTGCATGGAAAGCTTTTGTGCAAAACATTAGTAATCCCTTATAAGCACATTGCCATTGCAGTAAAATACTACCACTATTAATCAAAATCGATACTTTCGCTTGTTGAGGGAGTTGTCATGTGTGGGCTACGATCAAAAAGAGCATTTATAATGGATTTTTTTAAAAAAAAAAATTCATTTAATATAACTAATTAAAATCTACTTTTTCAATTTAATTAATTACTTTTCAAATACATCCTACCTCCAATTACTATTCCACATTCAGAGAAGCACCGTAACTCAAAATATTGTGATAAATAATAATTTAATATTTGATAATTTTTACATAGTATTACAAGCAACAAAGATAATAGTTCTGTTTGTTAATACTTTTTAAATAATTACATTTAGTTTTTTATTTGAAAAGATATTTTAAAGTAAGTCATGAGATAAAGATAAAAATATTTTTAAATATTTTGAGTTTTGAATTGTTTATTAATATATTTATTTTGAAAGAGAAAAAGTTTAGCGTTTTTGAACAATTTTCAATATTGGTACAGTCTACAGCCATAAGTTCATACTGTTCATAATCCCACGTAAGATCAAAGAGCCAAGGGCCAAAAACTACCGGAGCCAAATCAAAGAGCTGCGTCGGCACCAGCCCTTCTGGTGGTCCGTTACAATGCTCCTCAAATTCTCGCATGGCAGACAAACAATTGTTGCAGAAAAAAAGGAAAAAAAAAAAAACAAACTAGCAAGTGTGAATGCGCGATGGTTAAAAAGATAAACGACACCTCTGGGTGCAACTATTTGAAGCTTATCTCTCCGCGTCTACGACGCGTTTGGTCAGACTCGAAAAGGTAACCGGTTGTAGGGAGTAGTTCATGTGCCAGGACAAACGAGTCGTTATCAATCGCTCAACGGAGTTCTTCCCGTTTACGTAACTTATGTACTGTACGACTATGCCACTTCTATATTCCTATCAATCTTTCTTCTCTCGAAAATATATATATATATATTTTTTTTTCTGGGATGAGAGAAAAAATATTTTAGTGTAGGAATAATTGTGATTTGGGTTTAGGTGTTGGTTATTAGTAGGTATGTGTATAAAGTTATATAAGTTAATTTAATTTGATTTTTTTAATTAAACGTATATGACTTTTTAACTGTAATCCGTTAATTTTATGTAAAATTTGTGAGCCATGTAAAAAATTGTAAACATAAATGACATCTCTCGAGTTTATGCCGTGTCGAGGCATAAGTAGACCAAAAGCAGACTTAGGCCCAATTTTGGGGGGTCTTGAGGTCTTGGACAAGCCAAATTTTTTTAAAACGCTTACAAAAATATTACTTTTGATATTTTGGCCAGTCAAATATATAGTTTCTCTCTCATATGACATATTTTTACTCTTATACTCTTATGTCAGATTGATTGAAAGACTATATGCATCAATATGCTTATTTAATTATGCAGGTGTTTAGACTTCATACAAGAAATTTTTGTTCTGTCCCAATATAAAACTGTATAAATCAACTATAATATGATCCATTTAATTAAACAAGTTAAATCTTTTAATCTTAACCTGTTAGTCTTATATTAAGCTCTCAAGCCACATAAAAAATTGTGAACTTTAAAAATACCCCATGTGCACTTTGCAAAGTTACCTGTCAGACATAAATAAATGAATTTGCAGTTGGCAGATTATAAATAATTAGAACACCTTGGACCCCTCCAAGATGCAGATAAGATTGAGTAATAATATGAGCAGTGACAATTTCTGTAGATGGATCGAGAAAATTCGATATAATAAGTCCAGAAAAAACACAATCACACAACAGCAAAGAGAGATTGTGGGAGGCATTTTGATACCTACCTCCCCTTGTAAAGGAGCTTGATGGTTTTTATATATAATACCCAAAAGGGTAGTTTCTATTTTAGAGGTGCAATTATATATGAAGACGGCCAAAATAATATTGGGGAACAAATCGGGTATGTTTGATAATGATTTTGAAAACTATTTTTCGGTTTTAATTTTAAAAAAATGTATTGATGTGATACAAAAATATAAAATATTTATTATGTCTTTTTTTTTTTTTTCTTTCTTATCAATGTACATGGAAGGGGAACATCAAAGAAAGAACAAAAATCTATCATGTCTCTTGAATAGAAGTAAGAGTAAGAGAGTGTGAGTAAGAAAGGGTCTTAGTCTTAGATCTCTTGAATCTTCCAGAGGTTTGAAATTCTCAATTTAGATAATATAAATAAATGGTGAATCTGATTGAGGATTTTGTCATTAAATAGAAAGACGTGTTTATATGTTCTCATAGTCTACAAAAGTCCCTTATATTTTACTTCAATCGTAAGGCATTACGCATGCGGCATGTGAGATATTTTATTGCGATCTCATTTTCATGTGTCGAGTACTTCATGGTCATTGTCGTGGGGAAATGTCGAGCTCAAGAACATGTGCTGTTACTCACAATTCAGAAGAATCAACCGCTTGCAAGGCCGGGCGGCTTACTAAATATTGAGGCTAAAAGAAAAAAAAAAGTTGTTTTATTTTATTTTTGTTGTTTTTGAATAATAATATAGTATTATTTTAATTATATAATAATAAGAAAAGCTCTATACCCTTCTTTCTTTCACCACGTGCCCCTTCACCACCAATACCATCGACCACCCCCGCTCTACCGCTCCCCTCTTCCACATGTGTACCTTAAGCGTTGTCGCTCCTTTTGATTTCCGATGGTTGATCTATGCTACCCTTTGCCTGTTTTGGTTCATGTAGAATTCTATATTCAATGTCCTCACAGTCAAACACATCCAAATTTCAGAGACATCACAGTGTTGCTCTTCTTCGGTGACCATGATCCATTCATCTTTAGTGCTATCCTCCTTGTTGTAACTATCCAATTTCCTTGTAGTTGCTGTGGGTATCGCTTGCGGCAATTCAACTTATGTTCTGTCACATAAGGAAAATACTAAAATATTTATCCAAATTCTTTTCTCATCCTTTTAAATATTACAATCACCATTAGATCTATGAATTTATGTAGGTTCTATGTATGAGACCTATCTATTTAATGGTGATGATAATATTTAGAAGGATGGGAGAAGGATTTGGATAAATATTCTAGTATTTTCCATCACATAAAATGTCACTTTTGGTAACCCTCTAATATCGGGTCTGGCTACTCATATGCCTAGTTCCAATTTCTTAGCTTTATTCGTGCACCATAATATTTGTAGTGAGATGGCTCACACCTTCTTTTTGTATTTTCTTTTCATTTTTATGTATATATTAAAACGAAAAAAAAAATGTTACATATTATACTTATATTTTATTATATTGATGTGGTAGTGTCCATTCATCTTTATTTATTTACTTAAAAAAAAATCCAAAAAATGATAGGTAAGAATCTAAGATAAATCAGGTACAGAATATGACAAATAAAAACTTACTCAGAACAGGTAGACGTGGGGATTAAGAATCTAAGATAAATCAAAACGTTACATTGGTTGGTGGTTTTTTCCTCACGTGGCGCCAACCATAGTATGTCGTCAATCGTCGAGATTGTACCACGTAAATCATCATGATCCACAAAAATATCTAGCGTCCATGTCCCACACTAACTTAAGTACACTAACTTAAGTGGGCCCTCACACAGGAATCTCTGGTCCCAGTGTAGGCTCTTACTAAATTACATCCATTGGCGTTACATCAATGAATGAAAGCAGTCAATTTTCTTGCAAAATTTGTGGTTAATTATTTTCTAGCAGCTTTTGATAGCAAACAGTGGCTTGATTTTGTATTGAGCAATAAACGACAAGGAAAAATGGATTTTGTATTGAGAAGTCACAATTTTCTTTTTTTTCTCTCGCATATGCATAATTGCATATTGATAAGGCAGGGGACCTAAAGTAGTAAGGGAAAAAAAACACAAGACGTGATGGAAAATGGGAAAATTGGTCACACAAGTCGGCCGCCGTGCTTTTGTTCTTTTATGTTTCGAGACGTCGCCAGTTTGAGGTCGGGCGGCTACTAAACTGCTAGGTATAATATAAAATATTCAAGCTGTATTTTATCAATTTTCAGTCACGCGCGGCGGCACCAACCCAATCGAAATTGGCTTTAGTTACGGTGAGCGGTGGGCGTTGCAAAAGAGTATACAAAGTGGAAGAAGAAAGAAGATGTTTTGGGTTCAAACCAAAACGTACCGTTTTGAATGATTTGCTGTCAATCTTTTTTTTTTTTTTAAAAAAAAAAAAAAAAGACTACAATGATGATGCACATGTTGGCATTATGTACGTGGCAAGCCAGAGTGTCTAGACGGTAAAAAAAA